>JAUJPP010000163.1:0-14917 GCA_030562195.1 Nipponacmea schrenckii
GATGTAATGGTCTGTATGTGTGTACGGGTCTTGAGTAGTAAGGGTTGAGATATTACAGGATTTAGTTTGTGCTGGATGGTTGGAGGTAGTATAGATGTAATGGTCTGTATGTGTGTACGGGTCTTGAGTGGTAAGGGTTGAGATTTTACAGGATTTAGTTTGTGCTGGATGGTTGGAGGTAGTATAGATGTAATGGTCTGTATGTGTGTATGGGTCTTGAGTTGTAAGGGTTGAGATGTTACAGGATTTAGTTTGGGCTAGATGGTTGGAGGTAGTATAGATGTAATGGTCTGTATGTGTGTACGGGTCTTGAGTGGTAAGGGTTGAGATGTTACAGGATTTAGTTTAGGCTAGATGGTTGGAGATAGTATAGATGTAATGGTCTGTATGTGTGTATGGATCTTGAGTGGTAAGGGTTGAGATGTTACAGGATTTAGTTTGGGCTGGATGGTTGGAGGTAGTATAGATGTAATGGTCTGTATGTGTGTACGGGTCTTGAGTGGTAAGGGTTGAGATTTTACAGGATTTAGTTATCATTGACAAAGAGTCTGTAAGGGCTATTGTGGATAAAGGATTAAAGATTGAAGATGAGTCACTTTTTGTCCGTCACTTGTCTTCAAAGGTAAAAGTCGTTTCCTTTATGCATCTGTCAGGACTTATCAATATTTTCAAAACAAAACAAAATTTTCCAAAAAGCCAACGTAATTTTGTAGAGATACATGTAGACTTGCGTTGTGCAAAATTTCAACCTTCTATATTAAATAGCCTAGTAGATATGCTAATTTTAAGGGAATAATTGACGTTTTTTTCGTTCATCTTTCATACCGTATTTCTTAAAGTTGAAATGTCATAAAGAAATAAATTTTATATTTTTGGATAGCTGAAAGTCCCCTCTTTCCATTGATATTTAAATATTTCAGATAGGTGGAAAAGAAGTGGTTGAAATCGTCTATTTATTGTACATAGGTTTAGGGTTGTCAACCCCCTTAAGAGAGTTCCATTACTGGGTTCTATTTGAATATCCAGTATTTAAAGATCACCATTCTAACTTTTCAGTTATTTTATTTGCATCAGTAAGGTTGGCTATTGTAAAAATTTCATATCTAATAATAGACATGTTGATTTATTTACCTTATTTAGAAAGATTTTTACAAATCATCTTCAGTGTATTTTATATAAGTATGGTGATGCTAGTTTTATTACTCGTTTTAATTTTAATCCCAATATATCAATCCATGGGCAATGCATTAATTTAGACTTTATTTAAACCCCCGTGATACCTGTATTTATTGTATATGCTTTTTCAATGGAAATAAATCTATTTAAAAAAAAAACATATAGGAAGGGGGGAAAGTTGCTACATTTTTAACTCTTATTAGTAATGAATGTTACACATTACTGAAGTCTTTGATAGTTCCAGATTTCCCTGAAACCAAAACACTAGATGAGTTAATTGAAAAGTTACAGACTTATTATTCACCTCCACCTTTAGAAGTTGTTATAAATTTAACACTTGTTTTCAAGATGATACCCAAACAATTACACAATATATTGCTGGATTCAAATCAAAAGTCAAACACTGTCATTTTACTGAACTAAATGGTAGACTGAGAGATCAGATGGTTTTTGGTATAAGAGATGATAATACAAGAAAGATGTTATTGACAGAGCGTGATATATCATTCCAGAGATGTTCTGAAATATGTATATCGATGGAAACTGCTGCAAAAAATAGTCAAGAATTTACACAGTCAATAAAATACAAGTCAGAGAATTTACCTAATGAAGCTAAAGTCCACAAAATGAATTACAATTTATCTCCTACCCACATTCCTTCATCTGGTATTGAAAAACTCCGTTGCTATAGATGCAATTCTACAACACATATTGCTAACAAATGCAAAAAGAAAGAGTTCCTACAGTGCTCTAGATGTGGTAAAAAGGGACATATAGCTGAAGCTTGTATGGCTGCTTTATCCAATGGTAATCATGGAAAGAATTATACTAGTACTGAAAACCAAAGAAAGCCTTCAGATCACAAGAATGGTGATTACAAGAAAAAGTTTACAAACTTTCGAAAGAAACCAAATTTACATTCATTAGATGATGAGGATGATGTAGCTCATTTATTTGATACTCAAGAACAAAGTTCAACAAATATAGATATTCTTGATGAAGATATTTCTGATGTACTTTCTCATTTATTTTACAATGCAAACTCCCCTTCAGATTCTACGATTGATGATATTTTATGGGTTGAAATGGATATTGAGAAGAAACGTTTGAAATTAGAACTCGATATAAAAGTTAGAACTTATACAGGAGAAGTTGTACCAGCCAAAGGTGTCATATACGTAACTGCTAAATATGAAAATCAAATCAAATCAAGGTTGAAGATGTATGTATTAGAAGGCGTTGGACCTCCACTTCTTGGTCGTGATTGGTTACTCCATATCAAACTGAAGTGGCGTGGTATTACACAAAAACATTCTAATCTACAAATGTTTCTGGTCAACTGAATAGCTTGACAAATACAAAAATATTTTTAATAATGAATTAGGCCAGATGAAAGAGATTACAGCAAAATTACATGTCAAAGATGATTGTCTTCCTGCATTCTTCAAACCTAGAAATGTGGCATATTCTTTACAAGTAAGCAACGAACTAGATAGATTAGAGAAAGTTGGTATTATTTCCAAGGTAACTCAAAGTGAGTGGACTGTCCCCATAGTGCCAGTAGTTAAACCAGAGTCAAGTGTTAGAATATGTGGAGATTTTAAAGTCACAGTTAATCCTTATATTTATCCTTGGAATTATCAATCACAAAGAATAGAAGATATGTTTGCCAAACTTGCTGGTGGTCAGAAATTTTCAACAATTGATTTGGTCCATGCTTATCAACAAATGGTTTTAGATTCTGAATCCAGTTTTCAGCAAGCCGTGGATCAAATATAACAAGGTTTACAAGGTGTTTTGTGCTATCAGGATGATATTCTTGTAACTGGTTCAGATGATAAACAACATTTACACAATTTACAATCTGTTCTACAAAAACATTGTGAAGATGGTTTACGAGTCAAGAAATGTTCTTTCTTTAATGATTCAATAGACTACCTATTCTATAAAATTTATAAATGAACCATCGCCACAAAATGTTTCAGAACTACTGTTGGAAAGAGAATATTTCGGACTACCAAGGCTGAACGAAAAGACTCTTATTACGAAAAGACTCTATCTCACATGCAGGTGCGGCTTGCGCACGCATCCAATTTTGTACTTTGTACAATAAATTAATCGAAGCTGCTATTTTACGGACAGTATAATATGTTCTATACAGTAACGCAGGTGTTACGATATTGATTGACAGGTCATGTGATAAACACAAATTAGCATAAATCTCCCAGCAACGTAAAGGGTACTAGGACAAATCGACTAAAAAGCCTTTTAGACTTATAATTTCCTAAAAACAATTATAAATTGTGATAAGAATAATTGGGGGTGGGGGGATTATGGTGGTTGTGTGGGGGTGGGCGGGGGTCTTTCCATGGTTTTCCTGTTACATGTGTGCTCGGATATGATAATGTTTTTACTATATAGATTATAAAAAAGGTCTCTCCGTATTTAAAAATTGGATTGTTCATACTAAATATTATCCATTGGCTCGACTTGGGATGTATTTCTAAAGGTGGATTGAATTATAAATATATCGTTTTCACTTGATGAATACATTGTGTGTAGACACCTGGAGAGTATGTTTGCCACAGCCTAAATCACAATCTGAACCCACATTACTATTAATCAATGAGTTGTGTTGATTACAATTAGTTTAACTTTGTAGGGCTATTATTAAAGTAAGATAGAGTCCTCAAACTGTCTATTATATTAGAGAGCGAACAGTGTTCGAGGCCATCGCCCCTCACAAACTGTCCTCTCTCTAATATAATAGACAGTTTTCGGCCTCTATCCCTTACATCAAATATTATATATTTGTTAGAATGCAACGTGGCCTAAAGACCCCCGCTGATTTTTAAAAAAGTGGCATGCATTAAACTTTATTCAAAAAGGGGGAAAAGATAGGAAAGCAGCTACTTTTATATCAATAAGATAAAGATTATGGATATGCCCACAAGGTCGACTCAAATTTTTAGGAAAGTTGCATACGATATCTGACTACCACAAAGAAAAATTTCAGCGCCCAAGCTCCCATAGGGCCTGAATAAGGGTCTTTTGTTTGGAAATCACTTGGTCATTTTGTGCATATACTGGGGCGTTTTAAAGGTTAAATAAGCTAGAAAAGGGGTGTTAAACCCTTCCCCTACCCCCAAAACCCTCTAATATTTCACCTTACGCCATGAAATTTTTAATTTGGAAGTTTGATGAAAATGTGTAAAAAGTTGGGTATGTGGATATGCCCACAAGGTCGACTCTACTTATCACCGACTTATCTATGCATAATATATTTTTTGGGCGGAAACTGAAGCCACAGATGGATCCATACTCCGATCGAGCTCAAATGTACAGGAAAGTTGCATACGATAGCTGACTGCCACCAAAAAAAGTTTCAGCACCGAAGCTCCAATAGGGCCTGAATAAAGGTCTTTTTTGGGAAATCACTTAGTGATTTTGTGCATGTAGTGGGCTTTTTAGGGTTAAATGAGCTAGAAAGGGGGGTTAAACCCTTCCCAAATATAATTCACCCACAACTCCCCTTCTTTTCCAATTTCGTCCCGAGCATACCAAATTCTGCCTTGGGGTGCGTATGAAAATATACACATTAAAATGTTGAGTCAGACTTCAATGGTGCTCTTAATTATACAAACTAAGCCGATTATTTAACCTTTTAGGTCTTATCAAATAATAATAATCGTTATTTCAAAATTTTATTAGATCTTAGATCAAATGCTTAGATCAAATGCTACAGATAGACCAGTACTATTTATAAGTGATATGAAAAAAGTTATCTTAAGACGAACTAAGATAGTGTACAAAGATGACAAAACACTTGCATACTCTTTACAAAAGTTTAAATTGAAAAATCAAACAATTCTATTTTGGGCTGTCCCGTAGAAATACCTACCAAGTCGAAAGCGAAAATGGTAGAAATTTTAAAGGATGCACAAGAATAGTACTATTTATAAGTGATATGATATGAGTTATATTTAGATGTTAGATGTACATCAACATTACATCCAGCATTTAGGAGCAGTCACTCCAAATTCTTCTAAATTGAAAGCTTTGGTTTTTTCGAACCTGTCTTGTTGATTGTTTCCAGTGTTTGCAAAGCAAAGTGATCTTGAACGTTAGCTGGAAACTATATAGTATGCAGCAACAACCATCTCTGTTGCTTTCATAACAGCAAAGTCTTGAACAGAACCAGAGCTTAAATGTAATAATGTTAACATTTAAAAAATACAGTATTTAAATTAAAATGTCCAAGGTAAAAATAATTATTGGATAAGCTCATGCAGCAACAATCAAGGCAAAATACTTGCAATTTGTATCTGGCTATCATTCAATTAACTTAAATTAAATTACCTTATGGTACCATTCAAAGTATCAGCAATCAATTCCTTTGATCCATATACAGATATTTTGTTCCTTTGACCCATATACTGGTATTTTGATTAGATGATATGACAAATACATACTGAAAACAAGGAAGCAAATGTTATATAAAAAACATAAAAAAACATCATTTGGTTATGAACAATTTGTTTAAGCCAATCAGAATCACAATTGATTATTTATTCATAATAACTTGCTGATAACAGAAAATAAAACAAGAGGAAAATAGTTATTGTAATAACTTACGTTGGGTGTCTTTTAATGTAACAAAACATTTTATTATGAATAAATAACTTGAATAACATCATACTGTGGGCATCTACAACAGCTACTTCATTATTTTTAGCCAGGATGCTTATACCCTCTGTAGGGCCTGAAATAGACAGAATTCTTATGTAATACCAGCAATACCAGATGCGTGTAAAACCTGGTATGGTAATCCCCACCCAACCCCAACACATAGTATATCATAATACCTATTTGTTTACAATTTTGGGAATGGATAAATGGAAATATATCATTGTCATAGCTTTAAACATCGCAGAACAATTTTATGTTATTCTCAAGCGACACCAGGTTACAGTGCATAGAATATCCATTTTCATGTCCTACTATTAGTGGTGAAATTAAGAATGGATGATCACTGATACACCATACATTATAACCTTGAGAAATAATAATAGATGATCACTGATACACCATACATTATAACCTGTGAAATTAAGAATGGATGATCACTGATACACCATACATTATAACCTTGAGAAATAAGAATGGATGATCACTGATACACCATACATTATAACCTTGAGAAATAAGAATGGATGATCACTGATACACCATACATTATAACCTGTGAAATAAGAATGGATGATCACTGATACACCATACATTATAACCTGTGAAATTAAGAATGGATGATCACTGATACACCATACATTATAACCTGTGAAATTAAGAATAGATGATCACTGATACACCATACATTATAACCTGTGAAATTAAGAATGGATGATCACTGATACACCATACATTATAACCTTGAGAAATAATAATGGATGATCACTGATACACCATACATTATAACCTGTGAAATTAAGAATGGATGATAACTGATACACCATACATTATAACCTGTGAAATTAAGAATGGATGATCACTGATACACCATACATTATAACCTGTGAAATTAAGAATGGATGATCGCTGATACAATGTGATGTAAACGCAACATAGGCTTTACCAGCTTGGAATATCTTGTGAAGTGATATTACGCCTCTATCTAAACTCAAAACTTGTACTTTGTGAATAGTAACCTTAAATATTTTTATGATTGAAGCTTAAAAACTTTCTCATTAATATGCAATTAATTTTAAACTGTGATGTAACAATATAACATAATAAAACTTCGCGTATATTTTTTGAACCCATAGAGGTTGTTTGCCACTCTCGGAACTGTTCACAGTTAAAGTTGAGTGGCAAATTAGAAATTTGCCACTCTTTGTTTTCATTAGACTTTTTTTTTTTTCGGGAAGCTCCCTAGCCCAACTCGAAAATGGTATAGACATTTGGTTTAAAAAAAACGATAAGATACGTACCGGAATAGAAAATGAATATATAAAACTAAAATTTTTACGCATCAGTAGTTAGTAATTGCATAATAATAATTGAATAATCGCATAACTTAGTTGCTAATTTTCCGATCGCTCTGAAAATTACAGAATATAGAGAAGTCGCCTATAGAAATAAAACCGCATCATAAATTTTTTTTTAACACTTCCGGTTCTTGCGTGAGAACTTCCGGTTTTTTAGAACCGCGTTGGGTCACCCAGCTTCCGGTGTATGTAAGAAATCAGTACAAAAGCTATACATATATACTATCAGGCATAATAAGAACCCTTTTAGAATAAAAAATCCAAACCAGAAGTGATACTTTATGTGTCGTCACAGAACGGTAACATTCAGCAAAATTTTAATAAGTTCCCTAATTTTTATCCGATTTGTCCGATTTTGGTGTTTTTCGAATACTTGTTACTTTATCTAAAACTTGTTGGGAACAGATTTTTGATTTTCAAATTAAATTTTTTTAATGCCCTATTGAATTTTTTTGAAAATTCAAAAGGCCAAATACAATGACCTTGACCTTCAATGACCCTGAATTTTTACAAGTAGAATTTTCTTAACCTTTGCTATCCACACATAGGCCTATAATGGTCAACAACAATTTCTTTGTACCCGTTTTAGTTTTTAAAAAAATTCAAAAGGTTATATCAAGGGACCTTGACCTTCAATTACCTTAATAATTTTCAAGTCAAATAATGTACTTGACCTAAGCTGTTCATACATATGCTTATAATGGTTGTTAAAAAGTTTGTTTTGAGTGTTTAAAAAAGGCTATATCATGTGGCCTTGTATCAAGTGGCCCCATAGGGGTTGTTTGCCACTCTCAGTACTGTTCACAGTTCTAGTTTGTCTTGATTTCATTTAAAGAAGGCTTTTTATGTCAGAGAAATTAGTTGCGTGGCAAATAAAATTTGACACGCTTTATTTTCGTTATAATTATTGAGTGGCAAATTAGAAATTTGCCACTCTTTGTTTTCATAAGACTTTTAGCGTGGCAAATTTGTCACGCTTTGTTTTCGTTCGGATTTTTTTTTTTTTTTTTTTATTGCAGTGCGTTCTTCGAACGCACTGCTTTGTTTTCGAAATGACTATTTTTTTTTTGTCTCTTTCTGGTCACGCTCCCCAGCCATAACTGCAAATGCCTCAAACATTCTGGCTGGAAATTTTAACGTAATCTGGTGCTCGTTGTTGTTTAAATGTAAAATGACGCATTTTCGTTGTACCGGAAATGACGTAGAACGTCACAAAAGTTTATTTTTGTCAACTAACTCACGGCTCGTTTTTTTATCCAATCTGGCTCGGACTTTTTTTATTTACTACTTATAACTTAGTTTTACACAATAGCAGTTTAAAAATTTTGAAATTTTTACTTTTGTTGCTGACTTTTGAATTTTTAAATTTAACACTTTTTCTAACTTCTACAATTTTGATTAGATCGAAATCAAAATTTGCAGTTAGATAGACATTTTTCTTGTCAAGAAAAATCTGTTTTCAAAATGTCGAGATCACTTCCGGTTTTGACGTCATACGTCCCTAAACTTCGAATTTTCACTTCCGGAATTCTAAAGATTTTTGAAATTTTTTTTTTTGCAATTAGTTACTATTAACCCATAATGATTTTATAATTAACAAAAATTGAACCGGAAGTAACAGGTCAGCCGCCATCATTTAACCACTTACTTTTGTAAAACGAAAAATTTCGCCTCAGGGGTTAATCGGACAATTGTAATTTTGATGTCTATGTAATCTTCAATCGATTGCTAACAATTCTTAGGCAGCCGAATTTTGAATTTCGATTTAGCTTACCTTTCATTTCCGGTTCTTTTTTTTCACTCAGTGCCTAATTTTCCAACGTTCACATATCGTGACCTTGACCTTTGGTGACCATGTGACTTGCACAAAAGTTGTTGCCCTTGTCGAGACCTATCCATTGATGTCTTCATTTTTGTTGTGCAATGTCAACTTCCTGTTTTACAGCCATTTGAAAATCGCGATTTTTAACTTTGAAGAGCTCTGTCACGTGACCTAATTTACATACGTTAAAATTTCTTTCATGTCCTTATATGCGTAATTTATTCTTTCCAATGATGTATAACACTTGATATTTTGATCAAAATTGCGCTTTTTATTATTTGAAAATTTTGTTCTTATTTCTATAGTAATTGTGCGTGATTTATGAAAAAAACACGTGTTTTTTGAAAAATTTATTCTTATTTATTCACAAAAATTGGTAGATGAGTAGACAAAAAATTATATATAAGATTCTAACAAAACCTGTTCCAAAAAACTGTCGAAAATAACAGAAACCGGGATTCTCGGATTATTTTTTGAAAAAACTTGCAAATTTGTTATTCCATAGAATTGGTACCATCAATATCTTCATAATGTATGTTTGCCGTATACACAAATTCCTAACCTTTGATCGCAATCTTGAAATATGCAAATTATTCGAAAAATACTACTCGTCCGCCATTTTTAATCCGATTTTTTTCAAACTAGTTTTAAAATATAATTTGGATAATTATCTAGGTCACCATCTGCATACCTTATTTTCTGCACAATCATCTTCATTGGCGAAAGGTTCATATGATACCTTGATTTCTAATGTTGGTAAAGAACATCTGGTTTAATAGGGCTCCAAAAATTGGTAATTTGCATATTTCTCGTATCTTCAGATGATCATATCTTATGAACAAGACTCTTGGCGACATTCTAATTGACATTATTGTATAATGATTTTCATTAGCTTTCTAACAATATATTTTAGTTATAGACCGAAAATAATAAATAGTAGCGATTTTAACATTCATATTGTTTTATTTTTAGTTCTGTGTAACTTAAAAACAAAATTCGAACAGATTTATAATTTGCAAATTCCCAGCTTTCAAACAATATATAAATCAATATGTATAAATAAATTTTGCGAAAAAATTTTGAATAAAATTACACTCTAATTAAACAGATATAAATGTTACAAGTAGAGTTAAGGAGATTATGTAACAGGTTATAAAGTCAAATAGTGTTGATTTGTAGGTTAATGTTAATTTCTTATCTTTTGATCAAGACACGAATTTTGACATTTCCAGTTAAAGTGTCCCATCCAATCAAAACAAGTGATTAGACTTTGTAGGCGTGGTAAAGCTCAGATATTTTTACACCACAAAACTTAATACTTGCCAGTCTATTAATAAGCTGAATTGTCACGTGTTAAATCATAATAAAACATCTCTCCAAATAAATGCGTAAACAATATACATTCCATCTTAAATGAATTGTATAAATGCAACGTTTCATCCATGCAATAGAAGGGACGCGCACTGCCTTCTAACGGTTCTAGTATTTGCGTGGCAAATAAAATTTGTCACGCTTTGTTTTCGTTCGGATTATTTTTTTTTTTTTTTTTTTTTTTTTTTTTTTTTTTTTTGGGAAGCTCGCTAGCCCAAACGGAAAAAGATAGACTATTTCTGTTTTCACCAATGGTTTTTATATGGGCTGGAATCAAAAATGAATATCTGACATGAAATTTTCGCTAAACCGAGAGTGGCTAATTGCATAATATGCAAATAAGATTTCAAGCTAGCTCGGGCCCTAATAGTCGCATCGGTCTGAAATTTACAGGATATAGATAGATAGGCAGCGCAATTAAATCTACATCATCAAAATTTTTTGATCACTTCCGGTTTGGGCGTGGGGACTTCCGGTTTTTTCGTCTCATGTCGGGCGACCCTGCTTCCGATGTAATTCAAGATTCTAAACAAAATCAGTATATTTTAGCTATACTAAATGATTTTAATCCCCTGAGATGAAGAAAAATTAAATTGAATGTTGCGCATGCGCAGTTTTCAAAAATGGCAAATTTTCTTAAAAATTTAATAAGTTCGCCAGTTATTAACCGATTTTTATGATTTTGGTGTTTATCGAAACCTTGATACTTTATCTAAAAAATGTTGGGAACAGAATTTTGATTTTCGAATTTGAATTTTTTTTATGCCCGTTCGAATTTTTCGAAAATTTAAAACTCTATATCTCGTGACCTTGACCTTAAATGACCTTGACATTTGAGATGTAGAATGTCATTGACCTCAGCTGTCTATAGATGTGCTGATATTGCATGACAAATATTAACTTCCGGTTTTATAGCCCACCGAAATCTGACTATTTTGCAATTTTGGATGGTTATGTTACACTTTCGGGCTCTAATGTTCGGATCGATCTGCAATTTACAGGATATAAATAGATACGCAACACAATTAAAAATATATCATCAAAATTTTTTGATCACTTCCGGTTTGGGCGTGGGGACTTCCGTTTTTTTTTATCTCATTTCAGACGACCCTACATCCCGTGTAATTCAAGAATGTAAGCAAAAACAGTACATTAGCTATACAAAATAATTTGCATCCCTCGAGAAGAAAAAAATTCCAATTGCTAATAAAATTTATTTATTTTTTTGTAAAATTTTTGCATACAAATTCAAAAAATATCTCTTTATAAAGCTGTGAATTAGCAAATTATCACATAGCTTGAATTTTCTCTCTATGTTAATTACAACCAAAGTTACAAAATAATGTTTAAATTTGAATAAAGAGAGTTTAAATTTCATGACAAATTGACATCTTACTACCTACTTAAATTTTAGTTTGGAATTTATGTAAATATCCTACCGAAATCTTAGACATGTACAAAAATCTAATAAGGAACTGATAGTAGAAACTTATAGTAGAAAAACTTGCCTCTATAGCGAAAGGTTTATGCTTACAATTGTAGGCTGAAAAGTACCGGAATTGAAAGCTAGCAGGTTAGAAGTTTCAAAATGTTCGAAATCCATGGGATAACGCGCAGTTGCCACGCTCGGAGCTGTTCACAGTTCTAGTTTTTTTTTTTTTGGGAAGCTCGCTAGCCCAAACGGAAAAAGATAGACTATTTCTGTTTTCACCAATGGTTTTTATATGGGCTGGAATCAAAAATGAATATCTAACATGAAATTTTCGCTAACCCGAAAGTGGCTAATTGCATAATATGCAAATAAGATTTCAAGCTAGCTCGGGCCCTAATAGTCGCATCGGTCTGAAATTTACAGGATATAGATAGATAGGCAGCGCAATTAAAACTACATCATCAAAATTTTGTGATCACTTCCGGTTTGGGCGTGGGGACTTCCGGTTTTTTCGTCTCATGTCGGGCGACCCTGCTTCCGATGTAATTCAAGATTCTAAACAAAAACAGTATATTTTAGCTATACTAAATGATTTTAATCCCCTGATATGAAGAAAAATTAAATTGAATATTGCGCATGCGCAGTTTTAAAAAATGGCAAATTTTCTTAAAAATTTAATAAGTCCGCCAATTATTAACCGATTTTTATGATTTTGGTGTCTATCGAAACCTTGATACTTTATCTAAAATATGTTGGGAACAAAATTTTGATTTTCGAATTTGAATTTTTTTATGCCCGTTCGAATTTTTCGAAAATTTAAAACTCTATATTTCGTGACCTTGACCTTCAATGACCTTGACATTTGAGATGTAGAATGTCCTTGACCTCAGCTGTCTATAGATGTGCTGATATTGTATGACAAATATTAACTTCCGGTTTTATAGCCCACCGAAATCTGACTATTTTGCAATTTTGGACGGTTATGTTACACTTTCGGGCTCTAATATTCGGATCGATCTGAAATTTACAGGATATAGATAGATACGCAACACAATTAAAAATATATCATCAAAATTTTTTGATCACTTCCGGTTTGGGCGAGGGGACTTCGTTTTTTTTTTCTCATTTCAGGCGACCCTACATCCCGTGTAATTCAAGAATGTAAGCAAAAACAGTATATAATTAGCTATACAAAATAATTTGCATCCCTCGAGAAGAAAAAAATTCCAATTGCTAGTTGCGCATGCGCCATTTTTCCGAGAATGGCAAATTTTCTTTAAAATTTAATTAGTCCATCATTTATTATCCGATTTGTATGATTTTGGTATCTATCAAAACCTTGCTCCCTTATCTAAAGGATGTTTGAAACAGAATTTTGATTTTCGAACTTAAATTTATTTTATGCCCGTTTGAATTTTTTGAAAATTTGAAATTCTATATCTTGTGACCTTCACCTTCAATGACCTTGAAATTTTCCATATAGAATGACCTCAGCTGTCTATAGATATGACAATATTGAATGAAAAATATCAACTTCTGGTTTTATAGCCAACCGAATTCTGACATTTTTGAAACTTTGAACGGCAATATTACATTTCCTTATGAACACATTGACTTGGGATTTTCTGTTTTATACTAACCTCAAAACTCTTCAATAAAGGATATTTGCCAAAAGTGCAGAAGCATATTTTAAAAAAGCAAAATGAAATTTTACAACTCCGGTACTAGCATAAAATGTATTCATCCCACATCAATGTGGTATACATCATTGGACTCCAAATTAAATTGTCTCTTAAATGATATGCGACATGGTCGTTTTACCATGAAAATTCAAGCATTAATTTTAGATAAATTAACAAAATAAATACCAATTTTGGGTTTTTTATTTCATAAAATCTGTTTCAAATTGATCAGTCAGGGTGTTAAAGGCTGTTATATAACATGTCAGTAAAACTGGTGGTTTAAATTTTCACACCTACTTGTCAAATCACTGATCTGGGGAACAAATTAATCTGATTATGTAATTTCTTAAAATATTTCCATTCAAATTCAAAACATACATCAAGTTAAAGAAGTAAATTCGCTTGTCATTGATCAGTTCGAATTTTGTTCGTATCTTAAATAGAAATGATTTTATAAAAAAAATGTCAAATACAGTCATGTGAAGAGTAGCAGACATATAAGTCTTATAAAACACAGATGAACTATTGACCACTTTAGTCACGGTTCAACGCACACAGGTGGCAAAAGAGTAAATTAATCTAATGATATAATCTGATAACCCTAATAAAATTTATTTTTTTGTAAAATTTTTGCATACAAATTCAAAAAAATATCTCTTTATAAAGCTGTGAATAAGCAAATTATCACATAGCTTGAATTTTCTCTCTATGTTAATTACAACCAAAGTTACAAAATAATGTTTAAATTTGAATATAGAGAGTTTAAATTTAATGACAAATTGTCATCTTACTACCTACTTAAATTTTGGTTTGGAATTTATGTAAATATCCTACCGAAATCTTAGACATGTACAAAAATCTAATAAGGAACTGATAGTAGTAACTTATAGTAAAAAAAATTGCCTCTATAGCGGAAGGTTTACGCTTACAATTGTGGGCTGAAAAGTACCGGAATTGAAAGCTAGCAGGTTAGAAGTTTCAAAATGTTCGAAATCCATGGGATAATGCATAGTTGTCACGCTCGGAGCTGTTCACAGTTCTAGTTTATGTTATTGAAACCTGAATCGTACTTTACTTGTTTTATAAAATCAATTTTCTCCATTAAATACTACTCAAGCCATATATTATTTCTACATGAATCCAGTAACCTACTGTTTCCTCAATAACTAATGATTTCTCCCAGTTTCAAATTTGTTATCCACATATTATCTAATCCAGACTTTTCAATTTCAATTGTTTCTTCAAGACCAATCGACTTTGTCGCCACCATTTTCAACGCGTTTTCAATTTCTGTGCTAAGCAGTATGCAATGGGCGTTGAAATACCACATAACGTACGCTTACGTAATTACCCTGCATTGTTACTTACCAGGTTTGTGGTATAAGGAACT
>JAUJPP010001707.1:0-11175 GCA_030562195.1 Nipponacmea schrenckii
AATAATAAACGATATCAAGAACAATGACAATCAGCAGTTCTGTTGGTCAATTTTACTCTTTAATGGTAACTTGATGACTTTCATCAACCTAATGTAAAAATTGTATGTCGATTACATGCAGTCAAATTAAAATAAAGACCTAACTTTCCTTCGTATTTTATTAGTTTCGTTTCGTATGTTTTTATTAGCTATTGGCTTTGTACGTAACCACTGAGTTATCCCGTAATAATATTTCGTCATTGTTGTCGTTGACTTTATAGTCATATACGTTACCGAAAGGAATATTAATGAAATAATGTCATTTCGATATCATAATAATAACAATAAACGATATCAAGAACAATGACAATCAGCAGTTCTGTTGGTCAATTTTACTCTTTAATGGTAACTTGATGACTTTCAATCAACCTAATGTAAAAATTATATGTTCGAATATATGCAGTCTAACACTGCATTCATTACACAGATTCCATTCTCCAAAGGTATTCAACTTTCCCATCCCCAAGCAGCCACCAACCTCAGAAGATTTAATGATTTATTGTACCATAAGCCCTCTATCGTCGCTAAAACTATTCCCCGTTTCAATGGAATGATTGGTGTCTTTTCGGACCACATCCACTGGATGGCCCCCACAGCCAAAGCTATTTATTTACAATGGGTCTCCCATTTAAACTAAATGCGGGGGGAAACACTGTAAAACTAGGCCAGACCATCGTGAATCTGAGCTCGCGTAACCTTTCTCCCCTTGAAGAAAGAGTTTTAGATAAAGGGTTGACTTTCATCCCTTCATCTAAACCTCTTTCACGTGAACCAATTTTGTCATCGATTGAACACGTCAATAGGACTTTTAAACTAAATTACTTTTTCCGCGAAAGACTTGGTAGAGGAAAACGAACTCGGTTTATAGAGAAATCTGGATGGAATCCACCAGACACCGCGATTGACCATAATATTTTGAGTAAATGCGACAAACTATACGAAGAAGTTTCTCGTTTACCACTGGTTAATGAGAAGAATAACCTTACCAATTTTGAGCGTTCTGTTTTAAATATTCTAAAAAATGATCAGACTATAATTATTCGAAAAAGTGACAAGGGCAATTGCTGTGTCATTCAAAACCGCGTTGACTATATTTTTTAATTAGAAAAACAACTAAGTAATTCAAATCACTACCGCGAATTGGACCAGCCTATTTTTATGGAAACAGCGATAAAGATTAATGATATTTTGAAAATTCTAGTAAGAAAATCCTTCATATCCGATTCTCAGTTTGACTATCTTTGTGCAAAACCAGAAGTTCGGCAACGTCACATTTATACATTACCAAAAATTCATAAAAATCCAGAATCCGAATGGTGCGTTGCAAACACAGTACCCAAAGGCAGACCTATCATTTCTGACTGTGCAAGCGAATCATACCAAGTTTCCGAATATATTGATCATTTCTTACTGCCATTGGCTTGTAAACATCCTTCTTATCTTAAAGATACCACCGATTTTATAGAAAAAATTCGAAAATTAGATATTCCAGACAATGCGCTATTTTTCTCGTTAGACAAGTATGTATACGAATATTGACAACAAATCGGGATTAGACGCTGTACAAAAAGCCTTTCTTAGAAATCCATGTTCTGACCGTCCAGACAAAGAAATATTAGATCTCCTAGAATTATGTCTTACGCGCAATGACTTTACATTTAATGGAAAAATATATCTTCAAACTTCTGGCACTGCGATGGGGAAACGCTTCGCGCCGAGTTATGCGAACATTTTTATGGCCCAATGGGAACGCGAAATATCATTAATATCCCCGTTTCAACCTTTCTTCTATGGAAGGTTTTTAGACGATATTTTCATAATTTGGACAGAATCTTTGGCAAACTTTTGGGAATATTTTGAAATTTTAAATAATCACCATCCTTCTGTGAAATTAACTGCAAACATTTCCAAAAACAGTATGAATTTTTTGGATACGACAGTATTCAAAGGACCTAATTTCAATCAAACTAAAAAAATAGATATCAAAGTGTATTTCAAAGAAACCGACACACACCAACTTTTGTTCAAAACTTCGTTTCATCCGAAGCACACGTTTTCTGGCGTAATTAAATCGCAAATTCTGAGATTTAACAGAATTTGCACGAGAAAGACAGATTTTGATTCGGCGTGCGAACTAGTTTTTAGCAAATTGCGAGAAAGGGGTTATTCAAAACGTTTTTTGCGCAAAATTAAAAACGACACTATTTTGGAGATTCAAAAGAAAAATGACCCCCCTCCTCCGCCCAATGGTTTTGGCTCCATACCGTGTAGAGGTTCTAGGTGTCGTACCTGCGAATATGTACATAGTTCACACTATTTCAAGAATAATAAAAACGGAAAAATATTTCAGATGAATGACATACTTTCATGTAAAGATAAAAATATAATCTACCTAATTTCTTGCAAAAAATGCGATGTTCAATATGTTGGTGAAACCCAAAATGCGTTGCGTACTCGATTTAGCGGCCACCGTTTTGATATACTTCATAAGAAAGATAGACCAATTGCGAATCATTTCAACCAACCCAATCATTCCATTGAAGATCTTCTGGTTATGCCTATCGAACAAGTTCCTTTTTTACCTACAGTTAAACCTAAAACCACACATTGCAGAGAGAGAGTTTCTGGATTGATCAGTTACAAACTGTTATACCTAATGGACTTAACATCCAACATGACAACCAAATCATACCCTTTGTTGCAACCTATAATACTACAGCCAAAAATGCCTCTTTGATTGTCAAACGATATTATAAAGAACTCCAATATCAATTTCCTAATATTTACACTAAACGTTTGGTTACTGCTTTTAAGAGAAATAAAAATCTTAGTAATTTACTAGTCCATGGCAAATTGGACCCTATTCCATTAACTCCCTCAAACAATTGAACCATGTTAGTTATATGTATATATTATTTGCAAGTAATATTATATTTTAGTCATTCAAGATTTCATTTTTATCTTTAATTGTATTTTTAATCTAATCTTCGGAATCATTACTTTATGTAATAACAGAAATGTGAAGGAAAATGTATGTTCTCTTCTTGTGACCTTGGCCAGTGCTTCCATGGGAGAGTATCTTCTATAACACCCAATACTGCATTTCAATACGAACTGTTTGAACGACCTTTGACCTACCTCAGTTTTAACCAATTACGTGGGTCCATTCCCTGCGAATGGATAATGTGACGGGAACAATTGGTGCATTCTGAGACGTATTAGACTAGCTTATCAAGTCCGCTCAAATAGAAAGTAGAACAATATGGCTGTTTCGTCAACCGCTGATAAATTATTTCTTTATTATGGATTCAATATAGACACAGTAGAGGGTTTATACTAAAAGAAATGTGTGTTTGATATGTGGAATGGCCTTTGTACCAGGGTTTTTCATGGGCTGTTCTGTATCAGTTCAAATTCAGTGGATCGGTTAAAACAGAGGTCATTAGGTTTACTTTCATTAACATAAGCATACTTCCTGTTACACGGGTATTCTTTTCACCAACTATAGGATTACTTGCTGATGGCTATCTTAACAATTGTGATTCTCCATGATTTAATGATTTAAGTAATTTATTAATTTTATTTTTCCCTTTCCCACAGGTATATCACCACCAACAATTCTATTTTGGCCTATCTTGAACCATTTTGAAAATCTAAATTACTACTGTCGGGGGATGAGTAAACATCCTTAAAGCTGGTCTTGAGCATGGACAAATCCTACCTCCCCCTCCATAGAAAATAAGAACATAAAATGGAGTAGGGTTGGGTAGCCCGCTCGCAGCACATGCACTGACGCTTTGGCAATTCTTTTTTTGCGTGGCAAATAAAATTTGTCACGCTTTGTTTTCGTTCGGATTATTGCGTGGCAAATAAAATTTGTCACGCTTTGTTTTCGTTCGGATTTTTTTTTTTTTTTTTTTTTTTTTTTTTTTTTTTTTTTGGGAAGCTCGCTAGCCCAAACGGAAAAAGATAGACTATTTTTGTTTTCACCAATGGTTTTTATATGGGCTGGAATCAAAAATGAATATCTAACATAATATTTTCGCTAACCCGAAAGTGGCTAATTGCATAATATGCAAATAAGATTTCAAGCTAGCTCGGGCCCTAATAGTCGGATCGGTCTGAAATTTACAGGATATAGATAGATAGGCAGCGCAATTAAAACTACATCATCAAAATTTTTTGATCACTTCCGGTTTGGGCGTGGGGACTTCCGGTTTTTTCGTCTCATGTCGGGCGACCCTGCTTCCCATGTAATTCAAGAATCTAAACAAAAACAGTATATTTAAGCTATACTAAATGATTTTAATCCCCTGAGATGAAGAAAAATTAAATTGAATGTTGCGCATGCGCAGTTTTCAAAAATGGCAAATTTTCTTAAAAATTTAATAAGTCCGCCAATTATTGACCGATTTTTATGATTTTGGTGTCTATCAAAACCTTGATACTTTTTCTAAAAAATGTTGGGAACAGAATTTTGATTTTCGAATTTGAATTTTTTTTATGCCCGTTCGAATTTTTCAAAAATTTAAAACTCTATATCTCGTGACCTTGACCTTCAATGACCTTGACATTTGAGATGTAGAATGTCCTTGACCTCAGCTGTCTATAGATGTGCTGATATTGCATGACAAATATTAACTTCCGGTTTTATAGCCCACCGAAATCTGACTATTTTGCAATTTTGGACGGTTATATTACACTTTCGGGCTCTAATGTTGGGATCGATCTGAAATTTACAGGATATAGATAAATACGCAACACAATTAAAAATATATCATCAAATTTTTTGATCACTTCCGGTTTTGGGCGTGGGGACTTCCGGTTTTGTATCTCATTTCAGGCGACCCTACATCCCGTGTAATTCAAGAATGTAAGCAAAAACAGTATATATTAGCTATACAAAATAATTTGTATCCCCCGAGAAGAAAAAAATTGCAATTGCTAGTTGCGCATGCGCCATTTTTCCGAGAATGGCAAATTTTCTTTAAAATTTAATTAGTCCGTCATTTATTATTTATGCCCGTTTGAATTTTTTAAAAATTTATAATTCTAAATCTTGTGACCTTCACCTTCAATGACCTTGAAATTTTCCATATAGAATGGCCTTGACATCAGCTGTCTATAGATCTAACAATATTGTTACGCTTGTTCCACAATTGGAGGCTGAAAAGTACCGGAATTGAAAGCTAGCAGGTTAGAAGTTTCAAAATGTTCGAAATCCATGGGATAACGCATAGTTGCCACGCTCGGAGCTGTTCACAGTTCTAGTTTTTTTTTTTTTTTTTTTTTTTTTGGGGAAGCTCGCTAGCCCAAACGGAAAAAGATAGACTATTTCTGTTTTCACCAATGGTTATTATATGGGCTGGGATCAAAAATGAATATCTAACATGAAATTTTCGCTAACCCGAAAGTGGCTAATTGCATAATATGCAAATAAGATTTTAAGCTAGCTCGGGCCCTAATAGTCGCATCATTCTGAAATTTACAGGATATAGATAGATAGGTAGCGCAATTAAAACTACATCATTAAAATTTTTTGATCACTTCCGGGTTTTGGGGGTGGGGACTTCCGGTTTTTTCGTCTCATGTCGGGCGACCCTGCTTCCCATGTAATTCATGATTCTAAACAAAAACAGTATAAAAAAGCTATACTAAATGATTTTAATCCCCCGAGATGAAGAAAAATTAAATTGAATGTTGCGCATGCGCAGTTTTCAAAAATGGCAAATTTTCTTAAAAATTTAATAAGTCCGCCAATTATTAACCGATTTTTTTGATTTTTGTGTCTATCGAAACCTTGATACTTTATCTAAAAAATGTTGGGAACAGAATTTTGATTTTCGAATTTTAATTTTTTTTATGCCCGTTCGAATTTTTCGAAAATTTAAAACTCTATATCTCGTGACCTTGACCTTCAATGCCTTGACATTTGAGATGTAGAATGTCCTTGACCTCAGCTGTCTATAGATGTTCTGATATTGCATGACAAATATTAACTTCCGGTTTTATAGCCCCCCGAAATCTGACTATTTTGCAATTTTGGACGGTTATGTTACACTTACGGGGTCTAATGTTCGGATCGATCTGAAATTTACAGGATATAGATAGATACGCAACACAATTAAAAATATATCATCAAAATTTTTTGATCACTTCCGGGTTTTGGGGGTGGGGACCTCCGGGTTTTTTTTCTCATTTCAGGCGACCCTACATCCCCTGTAATTCAAGAATGTAAGCAAAAATAGTATATATTAGCTATACAAAATAATTTGCATCCCTCGAGAAGAAAAACATTCTAATTGCTAGTTGCGCATGCGCCATTTTTCCGAGAAAGGCAAATTTTCTTTAAAATTTAATTAGTCCGTCATTTATTATCCGATTTGTATGATTTTGGTATCTATCAAAACCTTGCTCCCTTATCTAAAAGATGTTTGAAACAGAATTTTGATTTTCGAACTTACATTTATTTTATGCCCGTTTGAATTTTTTGAAAATTTGAAATTCTATATCTTGTGACCTTCACCTTCAATGACCTTGAAATTTTCCATATAGAATGGCCTTGACCTCATCAATGTGGTATACATCATTGGACTCCAAATTAAATTGTCTCTTAAATGATATGCGACATGGTCGTTTTACCGTGAAAATTCAAGCATTAATTTTAGATAAATTAACAAAATAAATACCAATTTTGGGTTTTTTATTTCATAAAATCTGTTTCAAATTGATCAGTCAGGGTGTTAAAGCCCGTTATATAACATGTCAATAAAACTGGTGGTTTAAATTTTCACACCTACTTGTCAAATCACTGAGCTGGGAAACAAATTAATCTGATTATGTAATTTCTTACACCCGAATTTTTTTTTTTTTTTTTTTGGCAAAATATTTCCATTCAAATTCAAAACATACATCAAGTTAAAGAAGTAGATTCGCTTGTCATTGATCAGTTCGAATTTTGTTCGTATCTTAAATAGAAATGATTTTATAAAAAAAATGTCAAATACAGTCATGTGAAATAGCAGACATAGAAGTCTTATAAAACACAGATGAACTATTGACCACATTAGTCACGGTTCAACGCACACAGGTGGCCAAAGAGTAAATTAATCTAATGATATAATCTGATAACCCTAATAAAATTTATTTATTTTTTGTAAAATTTTTGCATACAAATTCAAAAAATATCTCTTTATAAAGCTGGGAATTAGCAAATTATCACATAGTTTGAATTTTCTCTCTATGTTAATTACAACCAAAATTACAAAATAATGTTTAAATTTGAATATAGAGAGTTTAAATTTCATGACAAATTGTCATCTTACTACCTACTTAAATTTTGGTTTGCAATTTATGTAAATATCCTACCGAAATCTTAGACATGTACAAAAATCTAATAAGGGACTGATAGTAGAAACTTATAGTAGAAAAAATTGCCTATATAGCGGAAAGTTTACGCTTACAATTGTAGGCTGAAAAGTACCGGAATTGAAAGCTAGCAGGTTAGAAGTTTCAAAATGTTCGAAATCCATGGGATAACGCATAGTTGCCACGCTCGGAGCTGTTCACAGTTCTAGTTTCTTTTTTTTTTTTATATGTTGTTTTTATGTCTGATCGTCTCATGCAGATGTACTTGTCTATTCCTTGGTTTTTGTGGTCATGTACTTGATCGCAGAATGATGAATCTGTCCATTTTATACACATGTACTTGTGTATTTTAAAACTAATTGTACATTGAAATGATATATGGTTTTTGCTGTCATGTACTTGATCGCCGGAAGATAAAACTGTCCATTATTTACACATGTTATTGTGTATTTGAAAAAAAATTGTACGTTGTAATAATACGTGATTTTTTGCGGTCGTGTGCATGGCCGCGGGAACTATATATATCACATCCATTTTATAAACAAATTGTAGGTTGAAAATCTGTCCATTCATGCACATGTACTTGTGTATTTTTAAACAAATTGTACGTGGAGTATTGTATATTTATTTGTGGTCATGTACTTGATCGCCGGAACATATATCTCTGTCCATTTGATACACATGTACTTGTGTATTTTTAGTATTTCAGACGAATTGTATATTGAGATATTATGTATTTTCGATTTTATTGCGTGGCAAATAAAATTTGTCACGCTTTGTTTTCGTTCGGATTATTTTTTTTTTTTTTTTTTTTTTTTTTTTGGGAAGCTCGCTAGCCCAAACGGAAAAAGATAGACTATTTCTGTTTTCACCAATGGTCTTTATATGGGCTGGAATCAAAATTGAATGTCTAACATGAAATTTTCGCTAACCCAAAAGTGGCTAATTGCATAATATGCAAATAAGATTTCAAGCTAGCTCGGGGCCCCAATAGTCGCATCGGTCTGAAATTTACAGGATATAGATAGATGGGCAGCGCAATTAAAACTACATCATCAAAATTTTTTGATCACTTCCGGTTTTGGGGGTGGGGACTTCCGGTTTTTTCGTCTCATGTCGGGCGACCCTGCTTCCTATGTAATTCAAGATTCTAAACAAAAACAGTATATTTTAGCTATACTAAATGATTTTAATCCCCTGAGATGCAGAAAAATTAAATTGAATGTTGCGCATGCGCAGTTTTCAAAATAGAAAATTTTCTTAAAAATTTAATAAGTCCGCCAATTATTAACCGATTTTTATGATTTTGGTGTCTATCGAAACCTTGATATTTTATCTAAAAAATGTTGGGAACAGAATTTTGATTTTCGAATTTGAATTTTTTTTATGCCCGTTCGAATTTTTCGAAAATTTAAAACTCTATATCTCGTGACCTTGACCTTCAATGACCTTGACATTTGAGATGTAGAATGTCCTTGACCTCAGCTGTCTATAGATGTGCTGATATTGCATGACAAATATTAACTTCCGGTTTTTAGCCCACCGAAATCTGACTATTTTGCAATTTTGGACGGTTATGTTACACTTTCGGGCTCTAATGTTCGGATCGATCTGAAATTTACAGGATATAGATAGATACGCAACACAATTAAAAAAATATCATCAAAATTTTTTGATCACTTTCGGTTTGGGGGTGGGGACTTCCGGTTTTTTTTTTTTCTCATTTCAGGCGACCCTACATCCCGTGTAATTCAAGAATGTAAGCAAAAACAGTATATATTAGCTATACAAAATAATTTGCATCCCTCGAGAAGAAAAAAATTCCAATTGCTAGTTGCGCATGCGCCATTTTTCCGAGAATGGCAAATTTTCTTTAAAATTTAATTAGTCCGTCATTTATTATCCGATTTGTATGATTTTGGTATCTATCAAAACCTTGCTCCCTTATCTAAAGGATGTTTGAAACAGAATTTTGATTTTCGAACATAAATTTATTTTTTTGCCCGTTTGAATTTTTTGAAAATTTGAAATTCTATATCTTGTGACCTTCACCTTCAATGACCTTGAAATTTTTCCCTATAGAATGGCCTTGACCTCAGCTGTCTATAGATATGACAATATTGAATGAAAAATATCAACTTCTGGGTTTTATAGCCAACCGAATTCTGACATTTTTGAAACTTTGAACGGCAATATTACATTTCCTTATGAACACATTGACTTAAAATTTTGTTTTATAATAGCCTCAAAACTCTTCAATAAAGGATATATGCCAAAAGTGCAGAAGCATATTTTAAAAAAGCAAAATTAAAATTTTTCAACTCCAGTACTAACATAAAATATATTCATCCCACATCAATGTGGTATACATCATTGGACTCCAAATTAAATTGTCTCTTAAATGATATGCGACATGGTCGTTTTACCATGAAAATTTAAGCATTAATTTTAGATAAATTAACAAAATAAATACCAATTTTGGGTTTTTTATTTCATAAAATCTGTTTCAAATTGATCAGTCAGGGTGTTAAAGGCTGTTATATAAAATGTCAGTAAAAATGGTGGTTTAAATATTCACACCTACTTGTCAAATCACTGAGCTGGGGAACAAATTAATCTGATTATGTAATTTCTTAAAATATTTCCATTCAAATTCAAAACATGCATCAAGTTAAAGAAGTAAATTCGCTTGTCATTGATCAGTTCGAATTTTGTTCGTATCTTAAATAGAAATGATTTTATAAAAAAAATGTCAAATACAGGCATGTGAAGAGTAGCAGACATATAAGTCTTATAAAACACAGATGAACTATTGACCACTTTAGTCACGGTTCAACGCACACAGGTGGCCAAAGAGTAAATTAATCTAATGATATAATCTGATAACCCTAATAAAATTTATTTTTTTGTAAAATTTTTGCATACAAATTCAAAAAATATCTCTTTATAAAGCTGTGAATAAGCAAATTATCACATAGCTTGAATTTTCTCTCTATGTTAATTACAACCAAAGTTACAAAATAATGTTTAAATTTGAATATAGAGAGTTTAAATTTCATGACAAATTGTCATCCTACTACCTACTTAAAATTTGGTTTGGAATTTATGTAAATATCCTACCGAAATCTTAGACATGTACAAAAATCTAATAAGGAACTGATAGTAGAAACTTATAGTAGAAAAAATTGCCTATATAGCGGAAAGTTTACGCTTACAATTGTAGGCTGAAAAGTACCGGAATTGAAAGCTAGCAGGTTAGAAGTTTCAAAATGTTCGAAATCCATGGGATAACGCACAGTTGCCAGGCTCGGAGCTGTTCACAGTTCTAGTTTTCTTTTTTTTTTTTTTTTTTTTTTTTTTTTTTTTTTCCCAATGTATTGCCCCATGGGCTGAATGTGAGACAGGACCATGTCCTTGTGTATTGGGCCTAATTCTGACCCATGTAAAATAAAGAGTTTATTATTATTATTAAACTGAGGTAGGTCAAAGGTAGTTCGAACAGTCGGTATTAAAGTGTTAGACCTAACTGTAGTGATTACGTACAAAGCCAATAGCTAATAAAAACATTCGAAACGAAACTAATAAAATACGAAGGAAAGTTAGGCTTATATTTTAATTAGACTGCTAATAATTGGACGTTCTTCAATACTACTTCAATATGTCTGATACAATTAAAGGAATTTTTCAAAAAGAGCAATTGTTTGTTACAGTCAACTAATAAAAAAACAAGATTGGGCCATTTTTAAAGCAACGTTAATTAAAGAATGG
>JAUJPP010001710.1:0-14869 GCA_030562195.1 Nipponacmea schrenckii
ATTAAAATGGCGTCGAAAATAGAGACTAAAGTTTTCTTCTAATTTGAATGAAATTTGATGTGATCATTTAAATTAATGGTTTTCTTCTGTTCTGATCTGAAATTAGAAAAAAAGTGATAACTCGCCCTCATGGGCGCAAAGTATAGTACCTGTTTAGTACAGATTCTATTTAGTTTGCTATGAACAAGGTTGTCATTTAAGTTATGATTTTTGGAATATGCCACTATCATTTTCTGCTTATAGATATGGAGAAATTTTTGTTGACGACCCTTATAATGGGCATGAATTATCTTGCTTTATTACTGGTTGTATTAAAGGGGACGACAAATGGTGAATATTAAGTCTTAGTAGTCTTGCTGTATTTAATGTCTCAATCCGATAGGCTTCTCTAGGTTGGGGGAACTTGGTAGTTTTATCTTTTGGGCAAGTCGATTTCTAAGCGCCAGGGGCGTAGCTACCGGGGGGTGTGGGGGGGTGAATTCGTCGGTAAAACGCGGAATCGGTCGGTAAAAAGGGGGGTCATGGATGGAACCGTCGGTAAAACGCGGAATCGATCGATTAAACCGATTAATTAACCTAAAAAGTCAAAACATTGTGTTGGTTATGATCGGTCGATAAAAGACGGCAAGGTGGGACCGTCGGTAAAACCAATTAACCTAAAAAGTAAAAACCTTGTGTTGGTTATGATTTTATCAGTAAACTGTCAACATTAAAAGTATTTTTTTTTTACTGAAACTACCGGAATCGGTCGGTATAAGTTGGTTATGACTGGAGTCTTCGGTAAAACCGATTGGTTAACCGATACCCTTGTTATTGGTAAGCTGTTCGTTATTTGAATTTGTCGGTAAAACGCGGAATTGGCCGATAGAAGAAGGTCATAGATGGAGCCGTCGGTAAAACCGATTTGTTAACCGAAAGAGTGAAAACCTTGTGTCTCTTAAGATGTTATCGGTAAACCGTTCGTCTACATTAAAGTGATTTTTACTAAACTTGTCGATAAAACGCGGAATCGGTCGATAATAGACGGTCATGGATGGGAAATAGAGCCTTCAGTAAAACCGATTGGCTGACCGAAAGTGTTGAAACCTTGTGTCAGTTATGATGTTATCGGAAAACTGTTCGTCTACATAAAAAGTGATTTTTACTGAACTTGTCGGTAAACCGCAGAATAGGTCGAAAAAGGCTATATAAAACATATGGTTGTCCGACGAAAATTGATAATTTTGACTGGTGGAAACGACTTCCAAAATCGCGTCAGATGTATTTTCCGGGTTTCCTAGTTTGTAAAATTTTCAGGGGGAGAACACCCGAACCCCCCCCCCCCCCCCATGTCGGTAAAACGCAGAATAGGTCGAAAAAGGACATAGAAAACATATGGTTTTCCGATGAAAATTGATAATTTGGACCAGTGGAAAAGACTTCCAAAATCGCGTCAGATGTATTCTCCGGGTTTCCAAGTATGTAAAATTTTCCGGGGAAGGACCCCCGAACCCCCCGCCACTGCAAGGGCCGAATATGAAGGCCTTTGGCCTGCGGCTTGCCTTGGAAAAATCACCTTTCAGTCCCCCCTCTCAGGCATATTCTAGATACACCCCTGATTGATATGGTTTTCTAAGGTTTAGGATTTGCTTTAACGATGGATTTCGTTCGTGTATAATGTATATACTTAAAAGTGCGAGTAAGTTATTTTTGCCCCGGGAAGAACACGTGTTCGTCGGTAAAACTTAGACGTTACACCCCCCCAGTCAAAATGGTCACGCTACGCTCCTGCTAAGCGCTGAATTGGGGTTAAGGTGAGATCGTCAAGTGAATGGTCGTCAAGATTGAAATGATTAGAAACAGGCTCGTCTTTGTTAAATTTAATATCTGATCTGTGAGCATTAAAACGACTGCGTAATTTGTTCTTTGTTTTACATGAAATACGTATATTACTTTAGAGTTTTTACATGTTAGGTGCTCCTGGATCGGGTATGTTTTATTTGTAGAGTTACTTAAAAAATAATGATTTTCTGATATAAAGGGATATGACGTTTTGCATCTAGTTGACATACACGAGGCACTCCCTAAGCCTAGAGGTTCTTCGTCATAAAGTCTATTTTTACATGCTATCTGTGCTAGGATGGAATTGTTATACGCCCACATGAAATGGGGGGCGTATATTGTCGTCACCCATGTCCGTCCGTCCACAATTGCTCGTAAACACTCTAGAAGGCACAATTCTTGACGGATTTTGAAGAAACTTTATATGAGTCTTTATGATCACGCAAGGATGAACCCTAGTCAGCGAAATCAGAAAAAATTTAGTATGAGTTTTTGCCCTTGTTCTTAAATGGCTCGTAAATACTCTACAATGTGCAATTCTCGACTGATTTTGATGAAACTTGGTGTGAGAGTATGTAAAAACTCAAGGATAAACCCTATTGAAAATCAGCTAAATCGAAAAATATTTAGTATGAGTTATTTCCCTTGTTCTTGAAAATGCGTTCAATTTTAGCTTGTTAACACTCTTGAAAAAACAATTCTTAATAGATTGTGATGAAACTTGGCTTGATGATTTGTTATCACCCAAGGATGAAGCCTATTGAAAACCAGTTAAACCAACAAAAATAAATTTAATATCAGCGTTCAATTTTGTCTTGTAAACACTCTACAAATCACAATTATTGACCAATTTTGACAAAACTTGCTGAAATTGTTTAATATCACCCAAGGATGAACCCTTTTGAAAATAAAAAATTCGAAATATATTTAATATGAATTATTGCCCTTGTTCTTTAAAATGCGTTCGATTTTTGTCTTGTAAACACTCCACAGGTTACAATTCTTGACCTATTTCGACAAAACTTGGCTTGAGGATTTATAATCACCTAAGGATGAACCCTATTGAAATTCAGTTTAATCGAAAAATATTTAGTATCAGTTATTGCCCTTGTTTTTTAAAACGCGTTAAATTTTTGGCTTGTAAACACTCTTCAAAGCACATTTCTTGACTGATTTGACAAAACTTGCTGAAATTGATTACATGTAATGTCACCAAGTCTTAAGGAGCACTCGAACAAAAGTATAAAACGTTTTGAGATAACTTTGGATCAAATGATCTGATATATCTGTAATGGTTTATGTTACCTTGCATTGAAAGCTATCATTATAATTGATAACAATTTCTTCCAGGCACATCAAGATTTAGATAAAGAATTAGAAGGTAGAGGTGTTCATCTGTATGATTTATACAAAAATGCGAACTGTGAATTCATACAGAATTTAAAATGTAGTTCTGCAGGCAGATCAGGGTGAGTTTGATTTTATAAACCTTATTTTAAATCTCTTAAAGGGATAGGTTCGCCATTTGTATGACCAATCATAATCAGAAACAAAACAATTGAATTAGATTTTTCCAAGGAAGGATATCTATAGTAATATTGGATTAAAAACCGTGATCTAAGATCATTATAAAAAGGAACATTATTAAAAAGTAATGAAAGTAATGAAGCTGAGAAGATCAGTAAAATTGTGTCGAGAATTATTCTTGTGATATATAGATAAGTTATGTTATAGAAATAGAAAGTAAAATTCCTAGAGGTAGTTTTGAAATAAGGTTTTGTTTTTCATGCTTTTCTAGACTATTTCCATTACTCAAAACCCAATTATTTAAGTTAATGGTGAAAAATAAGGCCCCGGATGTTTTAATATTATGTAGTAACTACCGGTACTGCTAAATTTCATAAATAAATCACATCGCCCCCAGAATTTGGTTTTATGAATATAATTATGATACCAAACTGGTGGTATGAACTTAACACGGGGTTTTAATAAGTTTTGCATGATTTTTATCTTGATAATTGTTTATTTGTTTGTAGTGCTATGTTTGGTAATTTGGTAGAGGTATTCAAACAATGTAATGTACCAGGTGATACAACCGTGAATAAAGGGCAGATGAAATTGAATTTACCCAAGAAAGTGGTAAGAAACTATAGTATTGTCAACATGATAAGAGTTAAATTTCCTACGACAATTTTCACAATGAAAATACAGCATAACTTTATCTTCGATTGGATACAGTAACAACAGTCCATTATTACAATTTATTATAATATCTTTAATATCAGCTTGAAAGAATGTTATTATCGATCTCTTAGTACAAGGACTAAGTGAAATGATTTCCTAATTATTAGTTGATAGAATTTGTTTTCTAACAGATATTCTTGAAAACTTCAAACTAAGGACCGATAAATGAATTGTTCAGGAATTGTGTCAATATATCTCCCCTGACAGATCTATAGAATCATGCGGTGAAAATGGAAGTAAAGGTGATAAAGTTAAGCAGGGTAAATATGATTGCCGACCAACTCAAGACAAATAGATCTGTCGATGGGGATTCAAAAGATGATAGTAACCAAACTGCAGTACCACCACCAGCTCAAGAAACTATGTCTATTGATAGTGGTAAGCTATTACATTATTCTATCTTTATTACATATGTTTGAGATAGGAGCTGCAGTATGCAGATTTTTTATTAATTACATTCATGTATCTACTTGTTCAAACTGGTTGACAAAAAATGGAAGTACTAATTGTTAATGATGTATTTTAACCTTGTTTTCATGTTTGGCTTTATAATGTTTTTATATTATAAGTTGAAACTTTTAGAATAAGAAGTTGACATATTTCTTAATTCATATCCATACAGTGATTTTCAAAAAACAATAACGCAATTAAAAACTTTACGTAAATTTAAAAAATGATTTTAATGTTTACGTTAACTTTAAAAATAGTATTGGCTTTTGAGAGTTATTGGCTTAAATTTTTGAGTGAATACTTTCAATTTGGGCAAAGAAGATTTTTGACCTACAATAAAATCCAGAATTTCCCTTTTAAAAGATGAACAGATTTGTATATTAGTAGATATAAAGAGATATTGATTATTGTTTACTAATGTAGATAATTGTTTGTATATTTCAAATCTGATATGGGATTAAAACAAAATGAAAATAAAGATAGTCCCAGTTTTGAGGTCATATCAGGATCGTCCTTGAATGAAAGAGTTTGTGAATGGATGTCAAAATCATGCAGGATGAAAGCAACAGCAAAGAAGCAGGAGAAGAAAAGAAAGAGATAATGGCAAGTTTAATTCAAGACAAACAAGTACTGGTCGAACAGGAACAGGATCTGAATGAGATATCACCAAAACCCATAATTGAAGAAAATGAACTGGAGGAATCGACCAGCTTTGAAATCATAAGATCATCATGTTAATTAAGTAAATTAATTCACTAAATATTTTTTTCTTACTATCAGCATTATGACCAGTTGTCTGCTCCATAGCTACATTGATATTCAGTTTTCTGCTCAGCATCCCGAGTATCAATGTAGCTGTGGAAAATCCTGGTCCAGAACTGCAATAGTGTATTTGTTTCTTAATAAGAAATGGGATTTTTTGGGCATCTGAAAATTTGAAAGTCCCACAACAGTTTAAACTGTCAAAACAAAAGTTGTATATTTGTTTAAATTGTTAATTTGTTTGTACTTGTTATCATATATTTATATTGCTGGCATAGTCTATGAAAAAGTCAATTCATCTTTGTTATTGGTCATTATCAGTGTACTGCTCACGAATCAGTCAATCTCACCCAAAGAATAAGCATCACTGTGTCATATGCACTCATATAACAACACCTCTGCTGATCCCTTCCCACATCGTAGCCCAGTTAAAGAATCAGTCAGTGTCCACAATAATTGGACCAATTAATCAGGCATTGTACACAATGACTGGCCTTTTCAGGCAATGTACACAATGACTGATTATTTCAGCCATTGTACACATTGCCTGATCATATATTGACATTGACTGTAACATATATTCTTCCTGACAAGCTGTGATTGGTGAAAATGTCCTTCTTTTAAATCTTGTTAGATCTCAATGAAGAAAGACATTTCAGAAAAAAGAAACGAAATTTTGATCTAATTATAACCAGATTGATCGTCTTCATACCTTATTTATGACGTCTACCTTGGCTGTTTTATTTATTGAAATGCGGGAAGATGATTGCAGCTAGTCCAATCAGTATAATACACACACTAGGCATGGACACATACTTGTGTTTCGGGGACCGTCGGGACACGTTTGTCCATGAGGGTCTAAAACCAAACCTACACCAATCTCGTAAGTATTAGCAGGCTTTCGTTATCTCCAATTCGAGGGTACGTTAGAATGTATCGTGTGTGAACAGAAACTGGAAGTATGGCAATCCGACGACTGTCTGATATGATTATCGACTTCATTCATCACACTTTCTTTATCTAAACATGGTCAAACCTAAAATTAGAAAGGAATATTGAAAAACGAAACCAGTATTATAGCCACTAGTCAAACACAGTATTCGGACTATTGGACCAACACTTTATATACACCAAGATTATAATGTGGAAAATTGATCAGATCTTCGATAAGCGGGTTATTGATAATATTTCGATGAGCAATTTTTGAGTTATTGCCCTTGTCCTATTAAAATGGCGTCGAAAATAGAGACTAAAGTTTTCTTCTAATTTGAATGAAATTTGATGTGATCTTTTAAATTAATGGTTTTCTTCTGTTCTGATCTGAAATTAGAAAAAAAGTGATAACTCGCCCTCATTGGCGCAAAGTATAGTACCTGTTTAATACAGATTCTATTTAGTTTGCTATGAACAAGGTTGTCATTTAAGTGATGATTTTTGGAATAGCAACTATCATTTTCTGCTTATAGACATGGAGAAATTTCTGTTGACGACCCTTATAATGGGCACGAATTATCTTGCTTTATTACTGGTTGTATTAAAGGGGACGACAAATGGTGAATATTAAGTCCTAGTAGTCTTGCTGTATTTAATGTCTGAATCTGATGGGCTTCTCTAGGTTGGGGGAACTTGGTAGTTTTATCTTTGGGCAAGTCTTTTTCTAAGCGCTGAATTGGGGTTAAGGTGAGATCGTCAAGTGAATGGTCGTCAAGATTGAAATGATTAGAAACAGGCTCGTCTTTGTTAAATTTAATATCTGATCTGTGAGCATTAAAACGACTGCGTAATTTGTTCTTTGTTTTACATGAAATACGTATATTACTTTAGAGTTTTTACATGTTAGGTGCTCCTGGATCGGGTATGTTTTATTTGTAGAGTTACTTAAAAAATAATGATTTTCTGATATAAAGGGATATGACGTTTTGCATCTAGTTGACATACACGAGGCACTCCCTAAGCCTAGAGGTTCTTCGTCATAAAGTCTATTTTTATATGCTATCTGTGCTAGGATGGAATTGTTATACGCCCACATGAAATGGGGGGCGTATATTGTCGTCACCCATGTCCGTCCGTCCACAATTGCTCGTAAACACTCTAGAAGGCACAATTCTTGACGGATTTTGAAGAAACTTTATATGAGTCTTTATGATCACGCAAGGATGAACCCTAGTCAGCGAAATCAGAAAAAATTTAGTATGAGTTTTTGCCCTTGTTCTTAAATGGCTCGTAAATACTCTACAATGTGCAATTCTCGACTGATTTTGATGAAACTTGGTGTGAGAGTATGTAAAAACTCAAGGATAAACCCTATTGAAAATCAGCTAAATCGAAAAATATTTAGTATGAGTTATTTCCCTTGTTTTTGAAAATGCGTTCAATTTTAGCTTGTAAACACTCTTGAAAAAACAATTCTTAATAGATTGTGATGAAACTTGGCTTGAGTATTTGTTATCACCCAAGGATGAAGCCTATTGAAAACCAGTTAAACCAAAAAAAAAATGTAATATCAGCGTTCAATTTTGTCTTGTAAACACTCTACAAATCACAATTATTGACCGATTTTGACAAAACTTGCTGAAATTGTTTAATATCACCCAAGGATGAACCCCTTTTGAAAATAAAAAATTCGAAATATATTTAATATGAATTATTGCCCTTGTTCTTTAAAATGCGTTCGATTTTTGTCTTGTAAACACTCCACAGGTTACAATTCTTGACCTATTTCGACAAAACTTGGCTTGAGGATTTATAATCACCTAAGGATGAACCCTATTGAAATTCAGTTTAATCGAAAAATATTTAGTATCAGTTATTGCCCTTGTTTTTGAAAACGCGTTAAATTTTTGGCTTGTAAACACTCTTCAAAGCACATTTCTTGACTGATTTGACAAAACTTGCTGAAATTGATTACATGTAATATCACCAAAGGATGAACTGAAAATGAAAATAAAAAATACCGAAATATATTTAATACGAATTATTGCCCTTGTTCTATAAAATTCTTGAGCGATTTTGAGGTAATGTTGTGTTCGTGGGGGTTTTTAATGGTAATTCATAAGACTGTTCTTGATGTCCATAGATTTTATTATTGAATCACATGTAAACAAACATGGCAAACATGACATCTTCTTCTATATCCCAGGCTTCCAAGTTCAAGGGACGTAACCCACTACTTCCTAGAAAGGGAGTTAACTATGTGGAGTCTTAACAATGCTACAGAGGCTATGCATATACAACATCCCTCCTTTTCCCAGGTTTCACATGTAACAATAACCAAGTAAACATTTTTACATATTTACGGTATGCTCCATGTAAATATTGAATATCAAAATGACCTATCTACAGCACAAATTAATGTAAATATAAATTCTAACATTTTAAAGTATGAAAATTAGTACAAGATAACTATGACATTATCTAAAGGAATGACCTTGTATATTTTTAAACAATTACCCACAATGGGTACTTGACCATTCTTAACCAAGGTAGAAATAATTGCATGTAAACATGGGTCAGAATCTAAATATATCCATGAGTCACAGAAAGTACCATTAGACCTTTCAGCTCGAGCTAAAACTTGCAAAAATCCTAACTTATAGCGAGCTTTGCTAAAAGTAATATCTAAATCAGATGGAAATTGACTTACTCTATTCCGTTGCATTTCTATCTGAGATTTGGATAAGACATGACAAGAGGCTAAGTTTTCATTCTCGATCTGATTTAAATAACATTGTTGTAAACTAACAGGAGAAGTGTACCTATTGAAAACAAAGTCATCGTCTGCAAGATTTAAAACACTACCAAATTCATCATAAAGTATAAAATCTGAAGTCATGTGCATGGCATTTTGTGTATTATCTAAACTAGACTTTAATTGATCAATGCTACTTAACAGAACTGAGGATGAAGACGAACGCAAAAAGCAGGGTTTAAATCTGTTTATAGTGAAAACATCCTGAAGAACCTTACCCTCTGAGGTAGCTAAAACATAATGTGTCCTATCCAACACCTGATGGACAACAAAAGGTCCAAACCAATCAGCCTTAAACTTGCGAGAATTTGCTGTAAGAGCCGAAGAATCAGGTTTAAACACATAACTAGTTGACCAATACCATAAACAGGATTTTTAGCCAGACATAGAGATTTACTAATGTTTTGACTATCTTGCTGTTTCTTCTGTAAAGCAAGCATAGTAGAACCTATACAATCAAATTTCTAACGCAAATGTTGAAAGTATTCCGAATAAGAACATGATTTAGACTGGTCAGATTTCCAATCTAAAGACAAAAGACTTTTAGGTGCATTACCGAAAGCAAGATCAAAGTGGCCGTAATTACCAAAATGTGGCGAAGAAAATGAATAATAACAGGTAGAAACATATCTTACCCGGTCTGTTCCATACTGATTGAGGTTATACTTCAAGAAATCAGATCTTTTTGCGGATGATACTACGATTAATACTTCTGGTGAATCGGTTACTGACATACAATGAAAATTGCAAGAAGATACTGATGCAATCTTAAACTGGTGTTCCTTTAATGTCATGATTTTAAATGAAAATAAGACCAAATGTATGTTAATTACAACTTCTCAAAAAAGAAAATATTCATCAGATTTATCAATTGAACTTAATAATCAATTTATTGAGCAGGTTGAAAACTTTAAATTACTAGGTGTTACTTTGAATCAAAATCTCTCATGGGCTCCGCACGTAAAGTAAAGAGAAAGGGCCAAATGGGAATTGAGTCTTGATTACACAAGTCACCAAATAGGAAATAAATTAGAAAATATTTTTAAAAATTCAAAAAAAATTTTACAAATTGAAAAATAATTTTACAAATTCCAAAGAATTTTACTAATTCCAAAGAATTTTACTAATTCAAAAAATTTTTACTAATTCAAAAAGAATTTTACTAAGTCTAAAAGAATTTTACCAAGTCTGAAAGAATTTTACTAAGTCAAAAAGAATATTATTAAGTCAGAAAGAATTTCAGAAATTCAAAAATATATAAACATGTTGTATTTGAATTTCGGTATAAATGTCTACTAAAATGTAAATCTGTAAGGTCAAACGACTTTCAAGTCAAGTGAATGTAACAGTATCGTAACCAGCTTAATACTGCATTAAATGCATGAATTATATAGTTACAATATAGAAAGAGAGAATTCCCAAACTAGATGGTAAGGAAAGAGAATTTTGTGTTAATGTCAATAACAGACTTCAGCTGTGAACAGCACCGAGCGTGACAAGATATTTAGGAACTTATAGCTTTCCAAAGCCCAGTGCTCCCTAAACTATTTTTTGTTAAATTAAAAATAATTAAACTGTTAATATTTGCAAAAATTGTCAGATTTCAATTGGCTATTATTACGGAAATTGATATTTTTTACCAAATATCAGCATTTTCACCAATGGTTTTTATATGGGCTGGAATCAAAAATGAATATCTAACATGAAATTTTCGCTTACCCAAAAGTGGCTAATTGCATAATATGCAAATAAGATTTCAAGCTAGCTCGGGCCCTAATAGTCGCATCGGTCTGAAATTTACAGGATATAGATAGATAGGCAGCGCAATTAAAACTACATCATCAAAATTTTTTGATCACTTCCGGTTTGGGCGTGGGGACTTCCGGTTTTTTCGTCTCATGTCGGGCGACCCTGCTTCCCATGTAATTCAAGATTCTAAACAAAAACAGTATATTTTAGCTATACTAAATGATTTTAATCCCCTGAGATGAAGAAAAATTAAATTGAATGTTGCGCATGCGCAGTTTTCAAAAATGGCAAATTTTCTTAAAAATTTAATAAGTCCGCCAATTATTGACCGATTTTTATGATTTTGGTGTCTATCGAAACCTTGATACTTTATCTAAAAAATGTTGGGAACAGAATTTTGATTTTCGAATTTGAATTCTTTTTATGCCCGTTCGAATTTTTCGAAAATTTAAAACTCTATATCTCGTGACCTTGACCTTCAATGACCTTGACATTTGAGATGTAGAATGTCCTTGACCTCAGCTGTCTATAGATGTGCTGATATTGCATGACAAATATTAACTTCCGGTTTTATAGCCCACCGAAATCTGACTATTTTGCAATTTTGGACGGTTATGTTACACTTTCGGGCTCTAATGTTCGGATCGATCTGAAATTTACAGGATATAGATAGATACGCAATACAATTAAAAATATATCATCAAAATTTTTTTATCACTTTCGGTTTGGGCGTGGGGACTTCCGGTTTTTTTTTATCTCATTTCAGACGACCCTACATCCCGTGTAATTCAAGAATGTAAGCAAAAACAGTATATATTAGCTATACAAAATAATTTGCATCCCTCGAGAAGAAAAAAATTCAAATTGCTAGTTGCGCATGCGCCATTTTTTGGAGAATGGCAAATTTTCTTTAAAATTTAATTTGTCCGTCATTTATTATCCGATTTGTATGATTTTGGTATCTATCAAAACCTTGCTCCCTTATCTAAAGGATGTTTGAAACAGAATTTTGATTTTCGAACATGAATTTATTTCATGCCCGTTTGAATTTTTTGAAAATTTGAAATTCTATATCTTGTGACCTTCACCTTCAATGACCTTGAAATTTTCCATATAGAATGGCCTTGACCTCAGCTGTCTATAGATATGACAATATTGAATGAAAAATATCAACTTCTGGGTTTTATAGCCAACCGAATTCTGACATTTTTGAAACTTTGAACGGCAATATTACATTTCCTTACGAACACATTGACTTGAGATTTTCTGTTTTATAATAGCCTCAAAACTCTTCAATAAAGGATATATCCCAAAAAAGTGCAGAAGCATATTTTAAAAACTCCAGTACTAACATAAAATATATTCATCCCACATCAATGTGGTATACATCATTGGACTCCAAATTAAATTGTCTCTTAAATGATATGCGACATGGTCGTTTTACCATGAAAATTCAAGCATTAATTTTAGATAAATTAACAAAATAAATACCAATTTTGGGTTTTTTATTTCATAAAATCTGTTTCAAATTGATCAGTCAGGGTGTTAAAGGCTGTTATATAACATGTCAGTAAAACTGGTGGTTTAAATTTTCACACCTACTTGTCAAATCACTGAGCTGGGGAACAAATTAATCTGATTATGTAATTTCTTAAAATATTTCCATTCAAATTCAAAACATACATCAAGTTAAAGAAGTAAATTCGCTTGTCATTGATCAGTTCGAATTTTGTTCGTATCTTAAATAGAAATGATTTTATAAAAAAAATGTCAAATACAGTCATGTGAAGAGTAGCAGACATATAAGTCTTATAAAACACAGATGAACTATTGACCACTTTAGTCACGGTTCAACGCACACAGGTGGCCAAAGAGTAAATTAATCTAATGATATAATCTGATAACCCTAATAAAATTTATTTTTTTGTAAAATTTTTGCATACAAATTCAAAAAATATCTCTTTATAAAGCTGTGAATAAGCAAATTATCACATAGCTTGAATTTTCTCTCTATGTTAATTACAACAAAAGTTACAAAATAATGTTTTAAAATTTTAATATAGAGAGTTTAAATTTCATGACAAATTGTCATCTTACTACCTACTTAAATTTTGGTTTGGAATTTATGTAAATATCCTACCGAAATCTTAAACATGTACAAAAATCTAATAAGGAACTGATAGTAGAAACTTATAGTAAAAAAAAATGCCTCTATAGCGAAAGGTTTATGCTTACAATTGTAGGCTGAAAAGTACCGGAATTCAAAGCTAGCAGGTTAGAAGTTTCAAAATGTTCGAAATCCATGGGATAACGCATAGTTGCCACGCTCGGAGCTGTTCACAGTTCTAGTATTATATTATAATAGTTATTATTATGGAATTGGATATTATAAATGCAACGTTTCACCCATGCAATAGAAGGGACGCGCACTGCCTTGGTACCGTCTAACGGTTCTAGTTTTTTTTTTTTTTTTTTGCAGTGCGTTCAATCGAACGCACTGCTTTGTTTTCGAAATGACTATTTTTTTTTTTTTGTCTCTTTCTGGTCACGCTCCCCAGCCATAACTGCAAATGTCTTACACAATCTGGCGTGATATTGTAACGTAATCTAGTGCTCGTTGTTGTTTAAATGTAAAATGACGCATTTTTGTTCTACCGGAAATGACGTAGAACGTCACAAATTTTATTTTTGTTTACTAACTCACGGCTCGTTTTTTTATCCAATCTGGTTCGGACTTTTTTTATTTACTACTTATAACTTAGATTTACATAATAGCAGTTTAAAAATTTTGAAATTTTTACTTTTGTTGCTGACTTTTGAATTTTAAAATTTAACACTTTTTCTAACTTTTGCAATTTTGATTAGATCGAAATCAAAATTTGCAGTTAGATAAACATTTTTCTTGTCAAGAAAAATCTGTTTTCAAAATGTCGACATCACTTCCGGTTTCGGCGTCATACGTCGCTAAACTTCGAATTTTCACTTCCGGAATTCTAAAGATATTTGAATTTTTTTTTTTGCAATTAGTTACTATTAACCCATAATGATTTTATAATTAACAAAAATTGAACCGGAAGTAACAGATCAGTCGCCATCATTAAACCACTTACTTTTGTAAAGTGAAAAATTGGGCCTTAGGGGTTAATCGGACAATTGTAATTTTGATGTCTATGTAATCTTCAATCGATTGCTAACAATTCTTAGGAAGCCGAATTTTGAATTTCGATTTAGCTTACCTTTCATTTTCGGTTCTTTTTTTTTCACTCAGTGCCTAATTTTCCAACGTTCATATATCGTGACCTTGACCTTTGGTGACCATGTGACCTGCACAAAAGTTGTTGCCCTTGTCGAGATCTATCCATTGATGTCTTCATTTGTGTTGTGCAATGTCAACTTCCGGTTTTACAGCCATTTGAAAATTGCACTTTTTAACTTCGAAGAGCTCTGTCACGTGACCTAATTTACATACGTTAAAATTTCTTTTATGTCCTTATTACGCGTAATTTATTCTTTCCAATGGTGTATAACACTTTATATTTTGATCAAAATTGCGCTTTTTAATATTTGAAAATTTTGTTCTTAGTTCTATATTAATTGTGCGTGATTTATGAAAAAGCACGTGTTTTTTTTTTAAATTTACGTCTTACTTTTTCACAAAAATTGGTGGATGAGTAGACAAAAAATTATCATTAAAGATTCCGATAAAACATTTTCCGAAATTAGCCGGAAACGTCCGAAAATGACCAAAAAAAAAACACAGAAATCGGAATTTTCGGATTAAATTTTTTGCACAAACTTGCAATTTTTTTATTCCACAGAATTAGTACCATCAATATCTTCATTTTGTATGTATGCCGTATATGCAAATTCCTAACCGTTTGATCGCCATCTTGAAATATGCAAATTATTGGAAAATTACTACTCGTCCGCCATTTTTAATCCTATTTTTTTCAGACTTGTTTTAAAATATAATTTGGATAATTATCTAGGTCCTCTAGTGGCATATTTTTCCATTTCAAATTTGTCTTTGGACTACGTCCTGCCAAAGTTTTTCAAAACTGACTTCCGTTTGAAAGTTCATAACTTTTGAACTCT
>JAUJPP010000164.1:0-14886 GCA_030562195.1 Nipponacmea schrenckii
ATTTGGGCAGTTGACTTTCCAGACGTATCATCCATGCATATTAACTACAAGGAAACAATGGCAGTTATAGCCGGCGTGAGTCGTTGGTCAGCACAGCTGCAAAACAAGAGGGTAATTATTTTAACCGACAACAATTCTTCTGTCTCATGTTTGAACAAAGGTGCATGCAGACAGAATAATCTTGTCATGCACGCCCTTCGGCATTTATTTTGGCTGCCAGTCTTTTTCAATTTTCATATATCTGCACGCCATAAAAAGGGGGAACTAAATACCCTTGCTGACAAAATTTCACGTATGCATAATCCTAAGAACTTTAAAGATTTCACTAATCAGAATTTGATTCATCATATGTCCTTAAAAACATCAATTTCTTTATTACAGACTCAAACGCCAGCTTTGTGGAACAATTGAATTCAACAGTGACCATGCTCCAAAATCAATGTTTCGCCAAATCCACGCAAAAAAAAAAAAACATATGCTACTCAACTAGAAGCATATTAAAATTTTGTACATTGCTCAGTATACAAGCAATTCCAATTAACCAAGGAAACTTGCTGCGTTATATTGCCTATCTGTCTGAACGTCTCAGGTTTTCAAGCATCAAACTGTACCTTAATATTGTTAGGTTACTTCATTTGGAGGCAAATTTAGAAAATCCCCTGTCAAACTAGCACGTATAATCACTTCAACAAGGTGTAAAGCGCACTTTGGTTGACCAAGTTAAACCTAAGCTACCCATTACTCCTAATACACTCCTTAAGATTTACAACGTAATTGACTTTTCCTCTCATCTTGATGTCACCTTTTCGCGTTTTTCTCCTTTTTTCGTAAATCAAATATCATTGCTCCTGATCATTTTGAACCCGAGTCAAATTCTTGTAAACATCTTCTACACCGTTCAGGCATTATAACGGTGCGATGGTCGAAAACCATTCAGTATCAGGAAAGAATACTGGAAATACCTGTCCCTTATATACCACAGTCACCGCTGTGTGCAGTTACTCCCTGTAAGCTTGCCTTTGCTGTCAGTCCCACTCCCCCTCACTGGCCTGCTTTCTCTTATGTACAAAATGGTAAAAAATTTCCCTCTAACTTACACCCCTTTCCTGAAGAAGTTAAAAAACACCCTGGCTCTTGTTAGATTAAACCCACGGGACTATTCTGGTCAGGAGAGCGGTGCAAAGTTGGCCATTGGCTGTGACATACCAGCAGACTTAATTAAAGTTCAGGGGGATTGGCGTAGTGATGCTTACCAGCGCTACTTTGATCCTTCACTTGCACAACGTCAGAAGGTTGCTACAACCATTGGACAATATATTCCACATTTAAACCTTGATGAAGCTTAGTAAGTCAAGTACTAAGGGGGTATGATATAATTTGGTTTGGGCAAATGTTCGGATTACCCCTCATTTTATTATCTCATCGTATTTTTAGTCATGTTTTAGACGTGAGGGGTATCCGATGCTTTAACGATTTTACAATAAAGTCTTTTTGCGCCCAAACCTTTGCTTTAGTGGGTTTTTTTAATGGGGAGTACATTTTCTATAGTCTGAATGGAGAACTAACAGTTTCTATAGTCTGTATAGAGAACTGACTCTTTATATAGTCTGTATAGAGAACTGACTGTTTATATAGTCTGTATAGAGAACTGTCAGTTTCTATAGTCTGTATAGAGAACTGTCAGTTTATATAGTCTGTATAGAGAACTGACTGTTTATATAGTCTGTATAGAGAACTGACTGTTTCTTTAGTCTGTATAGAGAACTGACTGTTTATATAGTCTGTATAGAGAACTGACTGTTTCTATAGTCTGTATAGAGAACTGACAGTTTATATAGTCTGTATAGAGAACTGTCAGTTTCTATAGTCTGTATAGAGAACTGTCAGTTTATATAGTCTGTATAGAGAACTGACTGTTTATATAGTCTGTATAGAGAACTTACTGTTTATATAGTATGTATAGAGAACTGACTGTTTCTTTAGTCTGTATAGAGAACTGACTGTTTATATAGTCTGTATAGAGAACTGACTGTTTCTATAGTCTGTATAGAGAACTGACAGTTTATATAGTCTGTATGGAGAACTGACTGTTTCTATAGTCTGTATGGAGAACTGACAGTTTATATAGTCTGTATAGAGAACTGACTGTTTATATAGTCTGTATAGAGAACTGACTGTTTCTATAGTCTGTATAGAGAACTGACTGTTTATATAGTCTGTATAGAGAACTAACAGTTTATATAGTCTGTATAGAGAACTAACAGTTTATATAGTCTGTATAGAGAACTGACTGTTTCTATAGTCTGTATGGAAAACTGACTGTTTATATAGTATGTATAGAGAACTGACTGTTTATATAGTCTGTATAGAGAACTGACTGTTTATATAGTCTGTAAAGAGAACTAACAGTTTATATAGTCTGTATAGAGAACTGACTGTTTATATAGTCTGTATAAAGAACTGACTGTTTATATAGTCTGTATAGAGAACTGACTGTTTATATAGTCTGTATAGAGAACTGACTGTTTATAGTCTGTATAGAGAACTGACTGTTTATATAGTCTGTAGAGAGAACTGTTCCCAATCTATAATTTTGATATTTTCGTTCAAATGTGCAAGATTTGCTCTATTATATAGATATATTTCTCGAGTGTGATTTCTTGCATTATGTATATTTACATCGAAGTATGCAGCTGTTGTATAAGGATCAGAAATATCTGGTGGGGTTGGGAAAGTTTCAGATACTATATAATTGATATTATCTGATATGAGTATTGGGTCTATAAGGGTACTAGTTGATTCAGTTATTCTTGTCGGGCTTTTTATAATATTTACTAGGCTATTGCTAGAGCATATATCATGAATGTCAGCACTTGGGTTCAGCTGATCTTAGTTGAGGTCTCCAACAATGACGAGATTACTGGAAAGATCAAGTGAAGATTCTATGGAATTGTTTAATTTTTGACAATAATTAGCTGGGGATCCATTAGATCAATATGTTGTGCAAATATTTAAGGTGTATGATTTTAGTTTGATTTCTAACCATAAAATATCGGCATTAAAATAAAGTTCTTTTAGGAAATTAGTTATAACATCATTGCGTACATAAATGAAAACACCTCCACCATAACAGTTTCTATCCTTCCTATGAAGACTGTAATTATCATCAAATAATATTTCCTAGTTATCAACTGCTTCATTCAACTGAGATATCAATTAAATAAGTCAACATACCTGTTTTATTAAAATATATTCGTTTAAAATTAACAATTAATCCAGTATAGACAATAATCCAAACTTTGACAATAATCCCCAGTAATCACTAAATATCCAGAAAGCAATATTATAAGATGTTTCTACATAATGACTGAAATAACTGATGGCTGTGGAAGAAATACCTGTCTTTCACATCATTGAAATTCAATATGTTAAGTAATAAATACAAGCTGGTAGAAGACATTTGATAAGTCACAGGGAATGAGATGAAAAGATGAGCACAAACATTTCAAATAGTATTTAGGTCATATAACTAAAGTAGGAATTGTAAGAGAATCTGGTATATATATATTTTAACTAAAGTAGGAATTGTAAGTAGGAGAATCTGGTATATATATATTTTAACTAAAGTAAGAATTGTAAGAAGGAGAATCTGGTATATATATATATTTTAACTAAAGTAAGAATTGTAAGAAGGAGAATCTGGTATATATATATTTTAACTAAAGTAGGAATAGTAAGTAGGAGAATCTGGTATATATATATTTTAACTAAAGTAAGAATTGTAAGTAGGAGAATCTGGTATATATATATTTTAACTAAAGTAGGAATTGTAAGTAGGAGAATCTGGTATATATATATTTTAACTAAAGTAGGAATTGTAAGTAGGAGAATCTGGTATATATATATATTTTAACTAAAGTAAGAATTGTAAGTAGGAGAATCTGGTATATATATATTTTAACTAAAGTAAGAATTGTAAGTAGGAGAATCTGGTATATATATATTTTAACTAAAGTAGGAATTGTAAGTAGGAGAATCTGGTATGTATATATTTTAACTAAAGTAGGAATTGTAAGTAGGAGAATCTGGTATGTATATATTTTAACTAAAGTAAGAATTGTAAGTAGGAGAATCTGGTATATATATATTTTAACTAAAGTAGGAATAGTAAGTAGGAGAATCTGGTATATATATATTTTAACTAAAGTAGGAATTGTAAGTAGGAGAATCTGGTATATATATATTTTAACTAAAGTAGGAATTGTAAGTAGGAGAATCTGGTATATATATATTTTAACTAAAGTAGGAATTGTAAGTAGGAGAATCTGGTATGTATATATTTTAACTAAAGTAAGAATTGTAAGTAGGAGAATCTGGTATGTATATATTTTAACTAAAGTAAGAATTGTAAGTAGGAGAATCTGGTATGTATATATTTTAACTAAAGTAGGAATTGTAAGTAGGAGAATCTGGTATATATATTTTAACTAAAGTAGGAATTGTAAGTAGGAGAATCTGGTATATATATATTTTAACTAAAGTAGGAATTGTAAGTAGGAGAATCTGGTATATATATATTTTAACTAAAGTAGGAATTGTAAGTAGGAGAATCTGGTATATATATATTTTAACTAAAGTAGGAATAGTAAGTAGGAGAATCTGGTATATATATATTTTAACTAAAGTAAGAAATGTAAGTAGGAGAATCTGGTATATATATATTTTATAACTAAAGTAGGAATTGTAAGTAAGAGAATCTGGTATATATATATTTTAACTAAAGTAAGAATAGTAAGTAGGAGAATCTGGTATATATATATTTTAACTAAAGTAGGAATAGTAAGTAGGAGAATCTGGTATATATATATTTTAACTAAAGTAGGAATTGTAAGTAGGAGAATCTGGTATATATATATTTTAACTAAAGTAGGAATAGTAAGTAGGAGAATCTGGTATATATATATTTTAACTAAAGTAGGAATAGTAAGTAGGAGAATCTGGTATATATATATATTTTAACTAAAGTAGGAATTGTAAGAAGGAGAATCTGGTATATATATATATATATATATATATATATGGATTCTTTCATATTTCATATAAATATAACGCTCCTGCCTTCCAGTTGAGCACTCTAACCTAGGAAAATCATCGTGATGGATAAGATTACATATAATTACTCGACGAAGAATATTCCGCATGCAGATAAAACTACATACCAAAAGAGACTCATTGAAAAAACAGAAATTTTCATTAAAAATCTGAGATGGCGATCATTGTTCTACCTCAAGCCTGAATTGAGAAACTCCGATACCGAAACTTACGGCTTCAAGACCCGGAAATCTCCACCCGTGATAAACGAACTTAAACCCTTCGAGGGCAAACTAACAAAAATTATTCAAAACATCGAATTTGAAAAGAAGACATGTGAGTTCCAGCGCAAATTAAATAGTGACAAAAAGAAGATAAGAGCAAACCCAAAGCTAATTATTAAAGCAGATAAGACCTCAAATTTCTACCAACTAACGTGTGATGAATATTCTTCACTCCTGGACAAGAATGTACACAAAACTTACAAAAAATCAACTGAAAAAACTGTAAAAGAAGTTAACACCGAGGGCCATAATATAACAAGGAAGTTAAAAATCGCTGATAGAGTCGAAAAAATAGCTGAGAGAGAATGCTTCATCGCTCTAAAAGACCATAAAGAAGACTTTGCAAATAACCCGAAATGCCGTTTGATCAACCCTACAAAATCTGAACTCGGAAAAATCAGTAAGTTAACCCTTGATCAAATAGTCAAATCAGTTTCAGAAGCCACTGGCTACAATTTATGGCGCAAAACAGCATCAGTCACACAATGGTTCGATAAGATCACCGACAAAAATTCAGCATCTTTCATTTGCTTTGACATTGTCAATTTTTACCCATCTATTTCTGAGTCACTACTGCAGAACGCCCTACAATACGCTTCACAATTTCACGATATTTCAAACAGTGACTTAGAGATCATTATGCACACCAAGAAGTCCATACTCATACGTAACAACCAGCCATGGACTAAAAAAGATGCCCAAGCCAACTTATTTGATATTACCATGGGTTCTTACGATGGGGCAGAGTGTTGTGAACTTGTAGGCTTATATCTTCTATCGCTTATTGATTCCGAGTTTGGTAGCCAGTTGAACGTTGGCCTATACAGAGATGACGGTCTTTGCGAAACTAAAAGCAATCCAAAAGTAACTGAAAAAAATAAACAAAGATTATGTAAATTATTTGCAAAACAGGGTTTAAGCATCACAATTGACGCGAACAAAAAAGTAGTAGACTATTTGGACGTAACCTTAAATTTAGGAACCGGTAAACATTGCCCGTATTTAAAACCTGGCAATATTCCTCGTTATGTTAATGCCAAAAGTAACCATCATCCATCTGTACTGAAGGCCATACCATCTGGCGTAAATCATCGATTATCATCTATTTCGTCAGACCAACAGGAATTTAACAAAGCTGTAAATGTTTATCAAAACGCGCTCACAGAAAGTGGCTATGATTACAGACTGAAATACGACGAATCAGCTAAATCTAAGGAACGTAGTAAACGGAAACGGTCACGCAGAATAACGTGGTTTAATCCTCCATATGATAATAACGTGAGAACCAATATCGGAAGACAATTCTTAAAGATAATTGATAGCTGTTTCCCACCCGATCATATATTACGACCAATCATTAACAGAAATACCATAAAAGTATCATACAGCTGTATGCCATCAATGAAAAACCTGATAGACTCACAACTGCCGTCAGAAGCAAGAATGTCCACTAAATGGTGAATGTCGGGCCCGCAGCATTGTTTACCAGGCCACAGTCAGTGCAAATAATAAACAAGAAACCTACGTCGGACTAACAGATACTGAATTTAAATCGAGATACGCTAACCATCGCCAATCTTTTCGAGATGAGAGATTAAAAAACAGCACCGAACTCAGTAAATTCATTTCGACTTTGAAAAAAAAACAACGAAGACTATAAGATAAAGTGGAAAATTCTAGGACGCTCATCATCATACTCAAATATATCAAAAAGATGTAACCTTTGTACCCTGGAAAAGTTTTTCATCATTTGTCACCCTGAAACATCAACCTTAAACAAGCGTTCGGAGCTAATCAGCACGTGTCGCCATTCACGCAAATTTCTCCTACAAAATGACGTCTAATTCACCTTGTGTAGTTACTGTGCCCACGTGCATGCATAGCAATATTTCAAACCAAACTGTCTTGTTCTCCTGACGAGTGGTAGCAAATCTACTACGAAACAGACTGTTGAGAAAACTTAATGTTTATATGAAATTGTTCGTTTTCTAATCATCTGTATTATATATATTGTTCTCCTGACGAGTGGTAGCAAATCTACTACGAAACAGACTGTTGAGAAAACTTAATGTTTATGTGAAATTGTTCGTTTTCTAATCATCTATAAAGCTCCGTGGATGTGCACGTAGAGCACTTTAGAAGATTATCCTGGATTTTTTCATTTTTCATATAAATATATATATATATATATTTATATGAAAAATGAAAAAATCCAGGATAATCTTCTAAAGTGCTCTACGTGCACATCCACGGAGCTTTATAGATGATTAGAAAACGAACAATTTCACATAAACATTAAGTTTTCTCAACAGTCTGTTTCGTAGTAGATTTGCTACCACTCGTCAGGAGAACAAGACGGTTTGGTTTGAAATATTGTTATGCATGCACGTGGGCACAGTAACTACACAAGGTGAATTAGACGTCATTTTGTAAGAGAAATTTGCATGAATGGCGACACGTGCTGATTAGCTCCGAACGCTTGTTTAAGGTTGATTTTTCAGGGTGACAAATGATGAAAAACTTTTCCAGGGTACAAAGGTTACATCTTTTTGATATATTCGAGTATGATGATGAGCGTCCTAGAATTTTCCACTTTATCTTATAAGTCCAAATAAATTTACTGAGTTCGGTGCTGTTTTTTAATCTCTCATCTCGAAAAGATTGGCGATGGTTAGCGTATCTCGATTTAAATTCAGTATCTGTTAGTCCGACGTAGGTTTCTTGTTTATTATTTGCACTGACTGTGGCCTGGTAAACAATGCTGCGGGCCCGACATTCACCATTCAATTTTTACCCATCTATTTCTGAGTCACTACTGCAGAACGCCCTACAATACGCTTCACAATTTCACGACATTTCAAACAGTGACTTAGAGATCATTATGCACACCAAGAAGTCCATACTCATACGTAACAACCAGCCATGGACAAAAAAAGATGCCCAAGCCAACTTATTTGATATTACCATGGGTTCTTACGATGGGGCAGAGTGTTGTGAACTTGTAGGCTTATATCTTCTATCGCTCATTGATTCCGAGTTTGGTAGCCAGTTGAACGTTGGCCTATACAGAGATGACGGTCTTTGCGAAACTAAAAGCAATCCAAAAGTAACTGAAAAAAATAAACAAAGATTATGTAAATTATTTGCAAAACAGGGTTTAAGCATCACAATTGACGCGAACAAAAAAGTAGTAAACTATTTGGACGTAACCTTAAATTTAAGAACCGGTAAACATTGTCCGTATTTAAAACCTGGCAATATTCCTCGTTATGTTAATGCCAAAAGTAACCATCCTCCATCTGTACTGAAGGCCATACCATCTGGCGTAAATCATCGATTATCATCTATTTCGTCAGACCAACAGGAATTTAACAAAGCTGTAAATGTTTATCAAAACGCGCTCACAGAAAGTGGCTATGATTACAGACTGAAATACGACGAGTCAGCTAAATCTAAGGAACGTAGTAAGCGGAAACGGTCACGCAGAATAACGTGGTTTAATCCTCCGTATGATAATAACGTGAGAACCAATATCGGAAGACAATTCTTAAAGTTAATTGATAGCTGTTTCCCACCCGATCATATATTACGGCCAATCATTAACAGAAATACTATAAAAGTATCATACAGCTGTATGCCATCAATGAAAAACCTGATAGACTCACATAATGCTGCGACCAGAACGATCCGTAAAGTAACTGATAATAAACCATGCAACTGCCGTCAGAAGCAAGACTGTCCACTAAATGGTGAATGTCGGGCCCGCAGCATTGTTTACCAGGCCACAGTCAGTGCAAATAATAAACAAGAAACCTACGTCGGACTAACAGATACTGAATTTAAATCGAGATACGCTAACCATCGCCAATCTTTTCGAGATGAGAGATTAAAAAACAGCACCGAACTCAGTAAATTTATTTGGACTTTGAAAAAAAACAACGAAGACTATAAGATAAAGTGGAAAATTCTAGGACGCTCATCATCATACTCGAATATATCAAAAAGATGTAACCTTTGTACCCTGGAAAAGTTTTTCATCATTTGTCACCCTGAAAAATCAACCTTAAACAAGCGTTCGGAGCTAATCAGCACGTGTCGCCATTCATGCAAATTTCTCTTACAAAATGACGTCTAATTCACCTTGTGTAGTTACTGTGCCCACGTGCATGCATAACAATATTTCAAACCAAACCGTCTTGTTCTCCTGACGAGTGGTAGCAAATCTACTACGAAACAGACTGTTGAGAAAACTTAATGTTTATGTGAAATTGTTCGTTTTCTAATCATCTATATATATATATATATATATTTAACTAAAGTAAGAATTGTAAGTAGGAGAATCTGGTATATATATATTTTAACTAAAGTAAGAAATGTAAGTAGGAGAATCTGGTATATATATATTTTAACTAAAGTAAGAATTGTAAGTAGGAGAATCTGGTATATATATATTTTAACTAAAGTAAGAATTGTAAGTAGGAGAATCTGGTATATATATATTTTAACTAAAGTAAGAAATGTAAGTAGGAGAATCTGGTATATATATATTTTAACTAAAGTAGGAATTGTAAGTAGGAGAATCTGGTATATATATTTTAACTAAAGTAAGAATAGTAAGTAGGAGAATCTGGTATATATATTTTAACTAAAGTAAGAATAGTAAGTAAGAGAATCTGGTATATATATATTTTAACTAAAGTAGGAATAGTAAGTAGGAGAATCTGGTATATATATATTTTAACTAAAGTAGGAATTGTAAGTAGGAGAATCTGGTATATATATATTTTAACTAAAGTAGGAATTGTAAGTAGGAGAATCTGGTATGTATATATTTTAACTAAAGTAGGAATTGTAAGTAGGAGAATCTGGTATATATATATATTTTAACTAAAGTAAGAATTGTAAGTAGGAGAATCTGGTATATATATATATTAACTAAAGTAGGAATAGTAAGTAGGAGAATCTGGTATATATATATTTTAACTAAAGTAGGAATTGTAAGTAGGAGAATCTGGTATATATATATTTTAACTAAAGTAGGAATTGTAAGTAGGAGAATCTGGTATATATATATTGTAACTAAAGTAAGAATTGTAAGTAGGAGAATCTGGTATGTATATATTTTAACTAAAGTAGGAATTGTAAGTAGGAGAATCTGGTATATATATATATTTTAACTAAAGTAGGAATAGTAAGTAGGAGAATCTGGTATATATATATTGTAACTAAAGTAGGAATTGTAAGTAGGAGAATCTGGTATATATATATATTATAACTAAAGTAGGAATTGTAAGTAGGAGAATCTGGTATATATATATATTAACTAAAGTAAGAATTGTAAGTAGGAGAATCTGGTATATATATATTTTAACTAAAGTAGGAATTGTAAGTAGGAAAATCTGGTATATATATATTTTAACTAAAGTAGGAATTGTAAGTAGGAGAATCTGGTATATATATATTTTAACTAAAGTAAGAATTGTAAGTAGGAGAATCTGGTATATATATATTTTAACTAAAGTATGAATTGTAAGTAGGAGAATCTGGTATATATATATTAACTAAAGTAAGAATTGTAAGTAGGAGAATCTGGTATATATATATTTTAACTAAAGTAGGAATAGTAAGTAGGAGAATCTGGTATATATATATATTTTAACTAAAGTAAGAATAGTAAGTAGGAGAATCTGGTATGTATATATTTTAACAAAAGTAAGAATTGTAAGTAGGAGAATCTGGTATATATATATTAACTAAAGTAAGAATTGTAAGTAGGAGAATCTGGTATGTATATATTTTAACTAAAGTAGGAATTGTAAGTAGGAGAATCTGGTATATATATATTTTAACTAAAGTAGGAATTGTAAGTAGGAGAATCTGGTATATATATATTTTAACTAAAGTAGGAATTGTAAGTAGGAGAATCTGGTATATATATATTTTAACTAAAGTAGGAATTGTAAGTAGGAGAATCTGGTATATATATATTTTAACTAAAGTAAGAATTGTAAGTAGGAGAATCTGGTATATATATATATTGTAACTAAAGTAGGAATTGTAAGAAGGAGAATCTGGTATATATATATTTTAACTAAAGTAAGAATTGTAAGTAGGAGAATCTGGTATATATATATTTTAACTAAAGTAGGAATAGTAAGTAAGAATCTGGTATATATATATTTTAACTAAAGTAAGAATTGTAAGTAGGAGAATCTGGTATATATATATATATTTTAACTAAAGTAAGAATTGTAAGTAGGAGAATCTGGTATATATATATTTTAACTAAAGTAAGAATTGTAAGTAGGAGAATCTGGTATATATATATATATTTTAACTAAAGTAGGAATTGTAAGAAGGAGAATCTGGTATATATATATTTTAACTAAAGTAAGAATTGTAAGTAGGAGAATCTGGTATATATATATTAACTAAAGTAAGAATTGTAAGTAGGAGAATCTGGTATATATATATTTTAACTAAAGTAGGAATAGTAAGTAGGAGAATCTGGTATATATATATATTTTAACTAAAGTAAGAATTGTAAGTAGGAGAATCTGGTATATATATATTAACTAAAGTAAGAATTGTAAGTAGGAGAATCTGGTATATATATATTTTAACTAAAGTAGGAATAGTAAGTAGGAGAATCTGGTATATATATATATTTTAACTAAAGTAGGAATTGTAAGTAGGAGAATCTGGTATATATATATTTTAACTAAAGTAAGAATTGTAAGTAGGAGAATCTGGTATATATATATTCTAACTAAAGTAAGAATTGTAAGTAGGAGAATCTGGTATATATATATTTTAACTAAAGTAGGAATTGTAAGTAGGAGAATCTGGTATGTATATATTTTAACTAAAGTAAGAATTGTAAGTAGGAGAATCTGGTATATATATATTTTAACTAAAGTAAGAAATGTAAGTAGGAGAATCTGGTATATATATATATTTTAACTAAAGTAAGAATTGTAAGTAGGAGAATCTGGTATATATATATTAACTAAAGTAAGAATTGAAAGAAGAAGAATCTGGTATATATATATATTAACTAAAGTAGGAATAGTAAGTAGGAGAATCTGGTATATATATATTTTAACTAAAGTAAGAATTGAAAGAAGAAGAATCTGGTATATATATATATTAACTAAAGTAGGAATAGTAAGTAGGAGAATCTGGTATATATATTTTAACTAAAGTAAGAATTGAAAGAAGAAGAATCTGGTATATATATATATATTAACTAAAGTAAGAATAGTAAGTAGGAGAATCTGGTATATATATATTTTAACTAAAGTAAGAATTGAAAGAAGAAGAATCTGGTATATATATATATTAACTAAAGTAGGAATAGTAAGTAGGAGAATCTGGTATATATATATTTTAACTAAAGTAGGAATTGTAAGTAGGAGAATCTGGTATATATATATTTTAACTAAAGTAAGAATTGTAAGTAGGAGAATCTGGTATATATATTTTAACTAAAGTAAGAATTGAAAGAAGAAGAATCTGGTATATATATATATATTAACTAAAGTAAGAATTGTAAGAAGGAGAATCTGGTATATATATATTTTAACTAAAGTAGGAATAGTAAGTAGGAGAATCTGGTATATATATATTTAACTAAAGTAAGAATAGTAAGTAGGAGAATCTGGTATGTATATATATTAACTAAAGTAGGAATAGTAAGTAGGAGAATCTGGTATATATATATTTTAACTAAAGTAGGAATAGTAAGTAGGAGAATCTGGTATATATAAGTTATTTTGTTGATATGTTTTCCAGTTGAGTAGGTACCACCAAATACTGGGAGCCGCGGTGGCTCAATGAGTTAGTAAATTCCGGCAAATCTGGAGATTTTTCAGCCTGGTCTCTCGCCTTTCGTTCGGATGGGACAATAAACCGTGGCCACATGTTAAGGGATAATGATGATGATTTCATTCTCGCTTTTTATCCCTGAATATTCATGTTAGCTGTGTACAGCTCCCATGATAGGAATTGACCTGGGTCAGACCCGTCTCCAACGGCTGGACTCGGACCCGGACTCGGTAAACTCGAAGACCCGGGTACCACCAAATTTATTGTCTTTTTTACTTCTATTTCTTTTTACTAACTGAACTAAATTTAACAGTACTTATAATATATAGTTCTAGCTCTATGATCTTGGCACGTGTTTTTTGTGAGAATAATATTCTCATATCACCTTAACACCAAGTCTCTCTGATTTGTTTCTTTTTTAAAAACAGACTGTAGCTCAATCTGATTAAAGTGTTGCAATATCATGAAATCATTTGGGTTAGCTAGACATATTTATTATATGGTCACAAATACATTTAATGGGGAATGATAAAAAGTGGTAATGTCTCTTAAAATTAAAAAAAAAGTTCCTACCAAGGATTGGTTTATGCCTAAAAGAATCCCTAAAGGCCGCCCGATTATCTCTGACTGTGGTGGTGAGTCGTATGCAGTGCCAGAATACATTGATCATTTCTTACTACCACTAGCATGTCAACATCGAGCCTACCTTAAGGACACAACTGACTTTGTCATTAAAATAAAAAATCCCCAATTACTTTCATATGCTATTTTAACTTCTATGTACACCAATATCGACAACACTACTGGCCTAATGGCAGTTCACAAAGCTTTCAATAGAAACACAGATCCAAACAGACCGGACGATGTACAGCTTTTAGAGATTTGTCTTAGTAGCAATGATTTCACATTTAATGGTAAAACATATCTACAAACTTCAGGTACAGCCAAACGATTCACCCCTTCGTACGCAAACTTTTTCATTGCAGAGTGGGAACGTGAGGTATTACCCCTTTGTCCATTTAACCCACTTTTTTATGAACGCTTTTTAGATAACATTTTCATGATTTGGACTTACTCTATAGAACAGTTTTGGCAATTCTCTGAAATCCTAAACAACCGCCACCCGTCCATCAAACTAACAGCCAACAAGGTCTTCTGATTTCAACCAAGCCTGTACGATTTTGTTTTCTCAAAACTGAAAGAGCGTGGATACTCTAAACGATGTCCCTTTATATCAGAAACTCATTATTTTCTAAGTAACTCTACGAATAAAAGATACCCGATCCAAGAGCACCTAACATGTGAAAACTCGAATGTAAAATACTTCATTTCATGTAAAGTCCAGACTTCAACATCAAATCTTTCGACTTTTCACCGAGGTGTATACTTTCCACTTAGACCTGTATATTTGGGTGAATTCCTCCCTTCCCCGAAATCTAACAATGTAATCTCGTATAAAAGACCAAGATTAATCACCACGTTTCGATATGAATCATTCGATTATTATCAAACGTCTATTGAATACTTAAAAATCAATGGTTGCCCCGGATGTTATATGTCACCCTTTATATTTGAAAGGATGGTAAGGAAGTTTTCTTAGCGGTTTGTGAGTCAGGTACACTGATATCATCTATTTGTATTTGAATTCAAATATCTCTACCATATTGCACGTAACGACTATATT
>JAUJPP010001723.1:0-14218 GCA_030562195.1 Nipponacmea schrenckii
AATAATGTCTACAGAATAAAACATGTACCTAATATTATGGATAACTTGAGTTTTCTTACCCTTGCGGATACATTCTATGCTTGCGCAACTACGAACAAATGGAGCCTTTAGCTGTTAATATGTCATTTTTTTTTTTTTTTTTTTTTTTAGTCTGGGAGTGCGTGAACTCAGTTGTCCATGGAGATCAACATTAGAAGCAGTAAATACGTAGAAGATCGCGTAATGAAGGTGGTCGCTTATCAGTCGATAATTACATTGAAAACTCGTAGGGGGGACTTTATTGTGGTCGCTTATTGAAGTTGGGCTCTTAATAAAGGTGGTCGTATGAGCAGGATATACTGTAATTATCGACTGATAAGCGACCACCTTCATTACGCGATCTTCTACAGATTAATTTTATAGTTTGTTGCTGACTAATATTGATAGATTTCATCGTATTGACAATTATAATAAAATACTATAAAGGCTTCAAAATTTCATTTTTGGTAAAATTTAGATTACCGTAAAATTAATTAGAAAGCGAAAGTAGTTGTTTTAAAAACATATTGATCAGGTGAAAATGGAATAATGCGTATTACCGGGCAATTAAAATGCAAGTAAAGAATGATATCTTACTGATTTACGGTTGAGAATTTTGACATTGAAAACGATAGTTACTGTGAAAACTTTGGTATTTAACAGAAAAGAAAATACGACAAAATATGGCATCCCGTCGGTAGATAGGAGACAGCATGCAAAAAGCGGTAGAAACTACACATGTATGAGTGAAAGTAAGATCCTATGATTTCCAAAATGTCAAAACGAAATGGTCTTGCAGTTTCTCTCCTAAGAGGCCACCTTCATTCAGCGACCATTTTTTAATATTCCCTTGAGTGGTCTCTGAATGCAGGTTCTACTGTAAACTAAATGTTGTTTGCAGGGTGTATGTTAATTATCCAGAGACGATCACTGAGAGGGACACTAACGATCCGAACACAAATGTTCAATGTCCACAGTACCAGCATAATATTATAAAGCGTACTGGTCACTTTACTTAAAGGATATGTGAAAAGAAATATGAAAATCGTTGAATTTGATCAAAAGCATTTATTTTTAAAAGTAAACTAACATATCTATCAATTCCAACAAATTTTTTTTTTTCAAAAAACGTTTAGAGTAGAAAAAAAGGCTTTCAAAGTAGGCTTCTTTAGCATGAGTCGAACGTTAATGAGCTAGGCGATCACGTGACCGCATGACGTCAGAGATGCCCAACTAAAATAAAAACAAATGGAGAACTAAGCCTAGCTAATATTATTATAACCTTCGGGAGTTTAGCGCTTTAATTTCTGATCATATGTGGGCAATGGAGGATTTATCAGCTGGTATAGAGTCATTAGAAATTAAGCCATATCAATTCGAACCATTAAAACGCTCCATATCTGACGAAACTGCCAAGCTTTCAGACTCCCCCCAGTCGGATTCTTCCGATCCATCAGAACTTGACACAGATACGGAAGAAGAGGATGATCCCCGTCTTGGAAATACGACATGGTAGGCAAAAACTTTTCACAAACTCTTTTAAATTGGCTCTCAACAATAAAATTGATCGGAAGAGGCCTTTGCTGATTCAAATTCGTAGTAGGCCTATAGGTTCTTTTTTTTTATCTTCATTACGACAGTTGCCGTTCAGTGCAGTGGCTAAAAACCACGTCGTGGTAAATATAATTAGGCTAGGCCTTGTTGCGATTTTCATAAAATTTTGAAGTTAGAAGAGTACAGTCGGCATTTTCATGGGTTGATTTTGATCTTGAATATTTGTAAAGAGCCTTCAGAAGTACCAGAAATGTAGGCCTACGTAAATTGCATCAGGCATATTCGAAATTTCTCCTTTGGCTTTACTGCCTTTAGGATAATTTGAATAGGCCTACTAGGCTACCGTTTTCACACCTAGCTGGCACTTTTAAAATCAAATCATTGTAATATTGCAGTGGAAATCTCGACTAGGCTTATATAGCGGGATAATTGCTTTCGTTTGCAATCTGCGTGTGTGTGCTGTTGTGTGCTAATATAAAATGTTACCACGCTGTGGAAAAGAGCCACTGCCACAAATAAATGGCGTTACATAATTTGTTCTAAAATGGGGAACTCGCCACTAAAGTCTTTAAAAGATCTTATTCACATCCCACAATTTTGTTTCGGGACATGTTATACATTATTTAAAGAGGCATAAGTGAATAATTTTCTGGAGAAACTGTAATTTAGAGCCGAATTTATTATATGAAAATGGCCATAAAGGGTTGGAGTATAGATTTATGTGCATATTTGTTGCTGACATCCATTCGTAAGGGAGGAAATAGGCAAAAAGTGCGTAGCCGATTCGGGAGACATGAATCCGACTGAAACGATAGCCTAGCTAGAGCAAGGATCTCTGACCCTAGAATAGGCCTAGTCAATAGGCCTAAATATAAAAATTCGTAAAAAATTGACAATACTATGCCACAGATAACTCGGATTAACTTAGCCCATGTACGTTCCTTTTACTTTATAAGATCTAGGCCTACTCATTTCTTCTTCAGTTCAATCTTCAACATTCGTAGGTGTAAGTCAGAATTTTGAAACTCACCTGCAACCTTTGCCTCTTGGCAAAAGCCCCTCCACCTTTTCGACGATCGCCTCTTTTGTTTTTCTGGTCAATGCTGGCATGAGGCCTAAGTGGTTCACGAAAAATGGTTGGCACGTCACCTGCCTTGAGCTTTGGATTGGCGTTCACATATCCATATTGGGCTAGTAAGACTGGGTTCCGGTCATACGCATCGTCTGCAAAATGATCGGAACACAGCCTGGAATATTTAGTGGGGGAAAAATTCTTCCGCTTCAGTTTGACAATCCAAGTTTTCACAAGATGTTCATCTTTAGGAAAGCGGAACATATGAACACCAGAGCCCTTTCCTCCGCGATTATTACAGCCATAGGCCACACACTGCGGCATAACGTCAATGTAAACAATATGGCGGGTGAATTAGATTGGGCATCTCTGACGTCATTTACAAAAGGTCACGGAAACGACCTTTCATTTTTGCATATTTCAGACCTGTGTTTTTAAAAGGATTTTTAGCTATTTTAGAATTATTTCTAATTTTTTTTATTGGTTGCAATCGATAGATGAATGATTTTACTTTTCAAATAGGTGGTTTCAAGCCTTTTTTGAAAATCTCTTCACATATCCTTTAATTAATGTACCTAATAAATGGATCTGTGCAGCCCGGCAAACCTGGCCCTGTGTCGTTTCACGAATTGTTATACGAATGGAATTTCTAACGAGATTTGTCGGGTTAGCAACGGTTTCCTTGCTGTAACGACTGATGGTCAGACTCAGTTTATTGCAGAAGATTTAGTCCTAGTTTGTATGACAATCATTGACTTAAATTAGTTGATGATTGTGCCTTCCAGCAGATTCAGTTCGTATACAGATATGTCTAAATTTATGTAAATTAAATCAGAAAGGGTAATAAAGGGGGCAGAAATTATTATTTCTTTACCAAAAAAAGATAATTATATTTTCATTTTATCATGTTCTGTATTCCCTGTATAGGTAGCGACACATCATATTGCAGTGACAGTCAACTAGAAATATGAATAATCAGCTAAGGCTGCATTTTACCTAACCAAATCGAAATAATTAATTTAAATCCGAAGCCTGGTTCTCCTTCCAAGTGAATATATTTAGTAATGATTAAACGCGAGGAAGTAGATACTACCCTGAATGTGATGACAGACGTTTGGCGTTTGATAAATTTTAACAATTCAATTAGCTATATTGTTCCAAAAGCCCGGGCGTAAGAATTGTCCGGCGAAACGTTAGACTATTAAATAGTGTTTCAATTATAAATGTTGAGCAGTCGCTTTTAGATGCTGCATATAAGGCTTTATAAAATTCAAAGTCAGTATAACATTCAGAATTCGTTTGTTATACTATTATAGCGCAAATGAAATGCCCGCCTTAACATGTCGATGAATCGTAATCATTTTCATGACGACTTGCGCTTTCTTTTACAATTACGACTTTTTACTTTTTTGACAAATGTATTTTGCTCTGAGGATATTCACTTCTAAGATATTAAAAATTACTTTCCACGTGATCGTAAAATATTTCAATAACTTCAACAGTTTGCATATTGTAATGCGTTCAGATGACCGCAATTAAAACAGTTTTACCATTCATTTCTATAGCACAAACTCTTAGGTAAAAAGAAAAACGCAAGTCAAAGTAAGATAACTGAACGCAAGACTGTGTTTACTAGTATTCAAGAAAAACAAATAAAAAGTTTCAAAAAGTACATACCCGTAAAACGAAAAAACCAGCAACAACGTTGTCAACGTAAAGTGTTCCATGTTCCAAAGCAGCAACTAACAGTCTAGGTTTTAAAAATTTCAGTCTTGACGAAGCTTACTGGTGTCGATCTGCTTTGACTTTATATTATCTAAAGTCGTGGATTTTTATACAAGACGGAATAACTTAAAAGAATTTAAGTTTCAGACCGAATTTTAACCATAGGCTCATTGATATATCAATCACATGATGAACATGACCTTATATGGAATAAGTTCCTCCCATAGTCGGAATGGTATTGATCTTTATTGATGTGGATACGCGTGACACTACTAATTAATATGGTGTTAACAATTAAATATCGGTTGACTTCACGAAGAAGGAAGTAAAGGCATCTGGTTTAAAAGTAAAGTTAAAATTTAATCATATGGAGAAAACCTACATAGAGCTATTCACGACACAACTCATAGGTAAAATGTCTAAAGGCAACATTACCAATGAGGTACACATACATTAGTTATTAACCATCCTGGATCATTCAAGTTGGAAATACATGATAAAGCTATGTATCAGCGTATACCATTACTCTCTATTACAATGTTTTCAAATAAATATCTATTCAGATAAACGACAAATTGTATTCAGATACAAGATTTATTCTGGTAAACGACAAATTATATTCAGAAACAACATATATTCTGGTATACGCCACTTTGTAGTGAGATACAATATCTATTCTGGTATATGACAAATTACATTAAGATACAATATTTATGTATTCAGGTATCCGACAAGTTATATTCAGATACATCTATTTTGGTATACGAGATATTGTATTCAGATACAAAATCTATTAAGGTAAACGAATACCTGAAATTAATATATTTCTCTATTCCAGTATTCTGCTACACTCCAATAACAATCGGAACTACCACGAATCCGTCGAACAGACTAAAATAGACAACTTTGCCAATAGGTGGGCAAAAGTGATTCGGGTGAAAAAAAAACAACCAAGGGTCAGGATATACGAAACTGAAGTTAATATACTCTTAACAAATGTTTGATTCTGTAGGGTTTTTATTCATGTATTGTTCTTACTGGGCCTACGTTTCTTTCTCCATGAAATATCCATACTATTTGTCAGTTTAGCATAAAAATACACACGTTGTATTTGCCTGGACTATTGATATAAAAAGTTATCTTTAAATAATGACGTCAATATTTCTGAACAAAAAATCTTCTTTAAGATTATAGAATATCATTATATAGTTTGTGTTCTCATTGATAATTACTGACTGTAAAAACCAGTGGTATTCGAGGAATCTACCGGAATATTCGATATCACAATAAAGTTAATTCCATATTGGGAGTACTAAGCGGTCGGCAAACGCGCACTTTAAAGTAGAACTGTCTGCAATCATATGACTAAAAATATTTTTCTTATGTACAAAATATGAAAGGTACAGAAAGAAAAGCGTATCAAGGAAATGCCTGACCTGTCACATGCTCGAAGGGGTGGGCGAACGGTCCAATGGCGAACTCCCTAAATACGCCGCTATACTGCAAAGTTTAATAATAATAACAATAATAAAATCTTTATTAGGGTGAAAATTAGGCCTGGCCTTTTTACAATTTTGCCCTTAAAGGAATCCAACATATAGTACAATAGAAACTAAAAACAACAAATTACAATCATAAAACCAGCAAAACTATTAACAGTTATATACATATACTAGTCATCATACTATGTCGTTCTGACTTTTCAGGTGAGAAAATAGTAGTTTTTTAAATTTAGTTAAATCTTTGATTTCCTTTATGTATCTAGGCAGAGAGTTCCATAAACAGGGTCCTCTGTATTTTAAGCTATTCTTATAAATAGATTTAACAGGTTTTGGAATTTGAAATCTCTGATTAATGGATGCATATGGAGTGTTTTTATATTGAAGAATGTTTTTAAGATAATCTGGACAGTTATGATTTGATATTTTAAAGAGAAATATACATTTATTAACTAGATGACGTTTTTGAACTGTAAGAATGTTTAGTGCCGAGGATAATATTTCATGGGAAGATAAAGTAAGAGAAGGTTTAAATACGGTTTTATTATCAATAAGCTGAAACGCCAATTTTTGAAGTCTATTAAGGACTTTTAAAGAATAATTATTATAAGTATCCCAAATGGAGGAGCAGTAATCAATATATGGCTGAAAATGTGCAAAATGAAATAATTTAATGATGTTTGAAGGAAGGAGAGGTTTAATCTTACGCATTTGAAATAATTTCTGGTTTAAAATTTTACAAACATAATTAACATGTTTATTCCAATTAAAATTTTGATCCAAAATAACACCCAATAGTTTAAATTCCGCGACATTTTCAATTTTAGAGTTCAATATATGTAAAGAAAGGTCATTTCCTGGAATATTTAATTGATGATTTGAGCCAATTAACATAGTTTTAGTTTTCGATTGATTGATGGCCATCGAATTATCATGACACCACTGAACAATTTTATTTGTTTCGGATTGAAGAACAGAGTTTAAGGTGCAAATATCTAAAGATGATGAATATACCGTAGTATCATCTGCAAACAGATCACAGTTACACGTTAAATGAAGTGGAAGATCATTTATGAATAAATTGAATAATAAGGGTCCTAAGATTGATCCTTGAGGTACACCAGAAGTAATACATTGAAAAGTCAATTGGTTTTGGCCAATGGAGATACACTGTTTTCTATTAGTAAGGTAGGATTTTAAAAATGCTAGAAGATCATTGGATAAATTATAGAAATTTAACTTCTCTAAAAGCATATTGTGATTTACCATGTCGAAAGCTTTACGAAAATCGAAGAATATTAATCCAGTAAGCATGTTACTATTAAGAGAATCATAGATATTTTCGGTTATATTGGTTAGTGCTGTGTGACAGGAACTATTGGATCTAAAGCCGGATTGTTTTGAATATAAAAGGTTAGGGGTTAGTTAAGTAACAGTTCATATGAAAATGAAAATGTTTTTCTAGTGGTTTAGAGAGAGCTTGTAGAATTGATATAGGTCTGTAATTGCTTGCCAAATTTTTATTGCCAGATAAAAGGGTAATACTTTTGCCTGTTTCAAGACATCTGGGAAAATATTCTTATCAATACACAGGTTTAATATATAAGTGAGGAAATAACTAAACACACTGGCACCAACGTTTAGAAAAAAAGCATTGACACCATCAAGACCAACTGCTTTTGATGTGTCTAAATTAGAAAGGTATTTACAGACACCAGCAGTATTCATAAAAGGTATTTGACAAGCAGCAGTTTTTGATGGAATGCGACTTTTAACAAAATCGTTTATAACACGAGCATTAGAAGTACTTAAAGAATTTGAAGCGGTACTTAATAAATTTTGAGCAACATTTATAAAGTAATCGTTAAAAGTTTCGGGATCAATAAGAGGTGTAGATTGTGAACTATTAATACCAGCTGCATTGTTTATAGCTTTCCAAATATTTTTACTATTCTTTCTATCAGATACTAATGATCCTAAATATTTCCTTTTACTAGATCTTATTGCAGTTTTAACTGCGTTTCGAACCTTTTTATATTGAAGATAGTCGCCTTTCTTTTTAAGATAATCCCGGTGATGTATTAAATCAAAAATTTCTTTAGATAACCATGCAGATTTAGAAATATTTCTGACACGTTTTATTCTGAACGGAGCATGTCTATTAAGGATAGGATGTAGTAATTCATAAAAAATAGAAAGTGCTAAATTTGGATCCGTATAATTATATAGCATATCAAAAGGCGCTGTTTTTAACTCTTTCAAGAATGCTTCGTTATCGAATTTTTTGAAAGACCTGTAGGTTATTGTTATATGTTTCTGAGTGTATGAACAAAATAGGAAATCGATTGCCAAGAATAGTCTAATACGGCAAAACAAACTCAATCTCAGGCATAAGTGACAATTAATGCACACTTTAATGCGCAATGTTCACTTTCCTTTGGTGCAGTATAACGAACTTTTAAAAGTATCTATGTAAAAAATTAATTGAGGCGCTTAAATAACTGGGACGTTCTATGTAGGCCTATCATTATATTTTTGTACCATTGTCTATAATAATAGAACAATAATTGATGTTATAATAACATGTAATGCTTAATAGTTCGAGTATAATGATAAAACGGCGACTATTGAGTTAAAAAGACTAAAAGACAAGGTGTTTATAGGTGAATGTATATTTATGTTCTACTTTCTAGTATATATATTGCCCCTTGCTGTCACCCTAAGTGATCGGCGACCATCTGCGACTAGCGACTAGCAGCTGCTAATGGTGGGTCAGGTTCTCTAAATTCAGACAGGGCACATTGGCCGTAACTATCCTGTATTAAGGTTGATGAGAACGAGAGAAGAAGGCGAAGTAAGGTAACATTATGTCTTTCAGAATAATTACTACAGGGTTAATAAGGTGGCGTAAAATATTATAATAAAGCTGAATAGACCTGCATATTCCCAAATGACATCATAAGTTGTCTCTGACCTATTCCATTGTTAGTTCTAGATATAAAGGTAGCATTACAACCGTGGTGAGGTAACGAAAAAGTTATACTTCTGACTCAATAAGACTTTCCTGTGATGATTTTTCAACCTAGTTTTCCTGATTTCAGAACTCCAACATAGTAAAATACAACAAGTGGTTGCCTAGCAAGATACGCCCTATTTAAAATATATTTCGTTTAAACACATTCTCATTAATATACATGATCACACAAAATTTTCCATTCAAATCAGATGAAAACTGTAGTTTCTATCGCGTTCACAAGCCAATTTCGACGTGTTTTGACTAAATCAAGAGCAATAACTCAATGCTCACAGATCAGATATTAAATTTAAAAAAGACAAGCCTGTTTCTAATCATTTCAATCTTAACGACCATTCACTCGACGATCCTAACCCCAATTGAGCGCATAGAAATCGACTTGCCCGAAGATGAAACTACTAAATTCCGTCAATCTAGAGAAGCCCATTGGATTGAGACATTAAATACAGCAAGACCCATAGGACTTAATATTCACCACAGTGTAGGCATAGCACCCTTTGTAGTTCCATTTAATACAACCAGTAATAAAGCAAGTAAGATAGTTCAAACCCATTATAAGAGTCTTCAAGAGAAATTTCCTCATGTCTATAAACAGAAAATGATAGTGGCATATTAAAAAAATCAGAACTTAAATGACAACCTTGTTCATAGCAAACTAAAAACAATCTGTACTTAACAGGTACTATACTTCTCGCCCATTGGGCGAGTTATTTTTTTCTAATTTCTCAGAAGAGAAGAAAATCATCCAACAGATCCAGGTCCCAATTTCTCAATAAAATATTTGTTCCACCCTAGGCCTGTACATTTGGGAGATTCAATCTCTCCCTTCCCGAAATCAAAAACCGTTTATCGAAATATCGTCAATGTCGAACTTGTCCATGATCTCACCAAAATGAATAATCACAGCAAATTTCATTCAAATCAGATGAAAACTGTAATCTCTATCGCGTTCACGAGCTAATCGTGGATGGACGGACAGGGGTGACATTATAATGTGGGCGTATGTTACCTGATTTGCCGTTATGATCTATACGACTGAGGGTTATATTTAGTATTCCCCCTCCTCTTAATCTTTATATAAAGGCCAACAATCTGAATGACATTAGTTTCTGGGATTAGAATTATCAATAAAATATCAAACAGGCATACCAGAACGCAAGAAGTTAGAGGAGGTGGGGGGAATGCAGAATTGTTTTTGATTTCTATTTTTTATACCAACTAGTCTTGTGTGATGTTATCTCCCTTTGGCCAAATAATCTACACTAGTATTATCTAGTATTAAGTGGAAAATGAAATGAATGGAATGGAGTTTTACGTCCTACTCTTCTGCAACTTATGGGCTAATGAAGACGCCATGCAGTATGCAATGAAGAAATTTTGTCAGGACAGCGGCATTAGCCTACTCTTTTTGCGATTTCCATCTGCCGAGGGAGCTCTAACGTCAACACTCTGTAGCACACGGGGTTAAAACTGGGATATAATTTAAAAACTTGTATTTTCACCCGGGTGAAATTCGATATTTGATTAAAAACTTGAATTTTCATAATAACTTGAACTTTTCACCCAGGTGATAATTCTAGAATTTTTAATTAAAAACTTAATATTTTATTGTTTTTCCAATTATAGTAAAAAACAATGATTTTATTGAAAGGGGTAATAATTTGTTTCAGTGGTTATAATTGTAAAATAAAGATTTATGTTTTTGGTATAAATTGCACGTTGGCAGCAGTATTATTTACAATGAACCTATCTGTCTACTAGTCACTCACGTTCTAACCACATTTCAACATGACACCCCCAGTCACTTCAAAATTTCTAGAATCATCACCTGAGTTAAAATTCAAGTTTTTAAATTATATTCCAGTTTTTTTAATTCCAAATTAAAAATAAATGATGTCGTCTAGAACTGTGAACAGCTCCGAGCGTGGCAACTATGCGTTATCCCATGGATTTCGAACATTTTGAAACTTCTAACCTGCTAGCTTTCAATTCCGGTACTTTTCAGCCTCCAATTGTGGAACAAGCGTAACAATATTGTTAGATCTATAGACAGCTGATGTCAAGGCCATTCTATATGGAAAATTTCAAGGTCATTGAAGGTGAAGGTCACAAGATTTAGAATTTCAAATTTTTAAAAAATTCAAACGGGCATAAATAATAAATGACGGACTAATTAAATTTTAAAGAAAATTTGCCATTCTTGGAAAAATGGCGCATGCGCAACTAGCAATTGGAATTTTTTTCTTCTCGGGGGATACAAATTATTTTGTATAGCTAATATATACTGTTTTTGCTTACATTCTTGAATTACACGGGATGTAGGGTCGCCTGAAATGAGATAAAAAACTGGAAGTCCGTACGCCCAAACCGGAATTGATCAAAAAATTTTGATGATATATTTTTAATTGTGTTGCGTATTTATCTATATCCTGTAAATTTCAGATCGATCCGAACATTAGAGCCCGAAAGTGTAATATAACCGTCCCAAAAATTTCAAAATAGTCAGATTTCGGTGGGCTATAAAACCGGAAGTTAATATTTGTCATACAATATCAGCACATCTATAGACAGCTGAGGTCAAGGACATTCTACATCTCAAATGTCAAGGTCATTGAAGGTCAAGGTCACGAGATATAGAGTTTTAAATTTTTGAAAAATTCGAACGGGCATAAAAAAAATTCAAATTCGAAAATCAAAATTCTGTTCCCAAAATTTTTTAGATAAAGTATAAAGCTTTTGATAGACACCAAAATCATAAAAATCGGTCAATAATTGGCGGACTTATTAAATTTTTAAGAAAATTTGCCATTTTTGAAAACTGCGCATGCGCAACATTCAATTTAATTTTTCTTCATCTCAGGGGATTAAAATCATTTAGTATAGCTTAAATATACTGTTTTTGTTTAGATTCTTGAATTACGTGGGAAGCAGGGTCGCCCGACATGAGACGAAAAGATAGCTTGCCAGGCAAGGTAACATACGCCCACTGATAGCTTTGATTGTAAAAGTAAAAGTCCAATTACAGCTGGTTCCTGATTTACAAGGAACTTGGAAGTTAACTATATTGTATTGCATTCAGTAAAAAAATCAAAAAGTATAAAGGCAATTTGAAGGTAAATGTGGGCTTTATGCCCTTCAAAAAAAAAAAAAAAATAACTTACATATTCTGATGACTATTTACTTACTATAATTGGTCATGTTCTTACTTATTGAGTATTAAATTAATCATTCTTAGATGGGTAATCATAATGTTGTAGGTTTAGCACACCTGGAAAAATAGAGTAAATTTAATTAACATGTAACAAATTATTTAAGAATTTTTGGTTTTACACTTTGTGAACTGGATTTTTAATTACCGGTATGTTAATAAAAATCTTCTATGAAGTAAGTTTATAGCTCCAGCTGGGAATCTATATTAACAAAATCAAACTTCAATACTTACCAAGCATATGCTGTTATGTTGCATAGGAGCATTCTTACTATAACTTTTTTTTCTTTGTCAGAGTTTTGTATATATAGAAAGTAGTATATAAGATTAGTAGTATATCTTTTTTTCATTGCTATTTTTTACATAGCTTCAATTAAGAAATAAATTGAAGATGGTATCACATCTTTTAAAAATTTGCTTCTGATTTCATCATCTTTTAAAAATTTGCTTGTGTTAGTAGAATTGTTGATTTACTTTTTCTTATTTGGACAGTACTGGATATAATGTCCATATCTTCCACAAAAATTGCATTTTAAGAAGTGTGAGTTGCAGGCATCTTCAAGGTGACCAGTGTGGCCACATAACTTGCAGTCATGTTTTAAAACATTGCTTGTTTTGCACTTAGTGTGATCGAAACGACCACATTTAAGGCACATATTGATTTTTGCGTAGCTTTCTGCAAAGTTAATTTGCTTGTCTTCAGTTGGTAATTTCAATTTTCTTTTTATCATCTCAAAGGCCTTTTGCATTATTTCATTGAAAAAGTCCATGTTGTAATGGATGCCGTCAGAAGATAGACAACTTGCTTTACCCTTCAATGCCATGATTGCTCTTATTTCTATATATTTAATATCATATTTTTCTAGCAATTCTACACAAAGTTGATTGTGTATGTCAATGACCTTTGGGTCAATATCTTGCCTGTATCCAGGCAACATTACAATTACATTTCTATTTCTACTACCATAATTTCTTGCCAGTGTTACCAATTTTGATGAAAATTCCTTGACTACATTAGTCAACATCTCTTTGTCATTGATGACTTTCTCATATGTTTTTTTTTCCATTCTATTTATTACTGCTAAGTCATTGCCTCCAAAGTGAAGAATGACATTCTTCACTTTATTGCTGTGAGGAAGAGCTCCTCCATCTGCCAAGTGTTTGTTGACAGTACCACCAGGAAAGCATCGGACTATGCATTGATTTGCCAGTGTCCAGTTTTGCCATTGTTTATTTCTAAGTGTTGAGGATATTTGGCTGTCCCCAATAATTGCCAGTGAAGAGTTTCTTTCTACTTCAAGGCCTCTAGAAATGACCACTTTGTCTGATGTTTCTGTTGCAGTTGGGATGCTTTCATGGCTTCTTGCTCTTTTCACAGAAGTTCTTCTGAATAAATCTTTTACAAGTTTTTGCGGGTCAAAGGTTTCCACTTCAGTGGATTTTCTTGTTCTGGGTTTTTTTGCAACTGTCCTATATTCATCTTCATCTGATGAAGAAGAATCTGCTGGTTTCTTTTCTCTTGAGCCTTGAGCGATTTGAGCCCATGAAGGTATTGGTATCTCACCCATTTCAGATTCAGATGGCAATTCTAGAAAATTAACCGTTTTACCATCTTTTCTTGCTTGTTTTTTCAGGGTTTCGTTTTCTTTCCTTAATTGCTGGATTTCATCTTTCATAATCTTATCAACACTACTAAATTTAGATCTAGGCCTAACCATCCAAGTTTCTCAAGTCGAAATGAATAAGTTATAAGTTAAATTTGTAGCGAATTCAAGTAGAAAGGTTCCCATTTTTAAAAATGAAAATTGGTACAAATATCATCTAGATTTCTAAATCTAAACGACTAAAATTGATATTGGGTCTAACTAACAGGCGAAGAATGTACAAAATGGCGCATTTTCTTTAACTTTAGTTTAACCATGCTAACGACCTAACGGCAAAAGTATTTAGAATGGGAACTGTCAAGGCACACAAAATTACTGACACGTATCTTAATCCGTTGTTGAAATGATATTATCGGTTCGAAAGTAAATTGTATCCGTACTTTTTTATTAAATAATATTAATTAGAGTTACTAATAACACTACCTACCTAGTCCAATGCTGGCT
>JAUJPP010000165.1:0-14568 GCA_030562195.1 Nipponacmea schrenckii
GATTGAAATGGTTAGAAACAGGCTTGTCTTTTTTTAAATTTAATATCTGATCTGTGAGCATTAAAACGAGTGCGTAATTTGTTCTTTGTTTCCCCGATATATTGTTTGGGACATTTTTTACATGAAATTAAGTATATTACATTCGAGTTTTCACATGTTAGGTGCTCTTGGATCGGGTATCTTTTATTCGTAGAGTTACTTTGAAAATAATGCGTTTCTGATATAAAGGGACATGTTTTGCATCTGGTTGACATACATGGGGCACTCCTTAAACCTGGAGGCCCTTCGGCATAAAGTCTATTTTTAGCTGCTAACTGTGCTAATGTGGAATTTTTTATGTTTCGTAAAAATCGTTTAGAGTATCCACGCTCTTTCAGTTTTGAGAAAACAATCGTACAGGCTTGGTTGAAATCAGAAGGCCTTGTGCAAATTCGGTGAAATCGTAAAACTTGTGACTTAATAATTCCAGAAAATGTATGTTTTGGATGAAATGAGCTCTTATGCAAAAGTTGATGAGTGTCGGTTTCTTTGAAATATACTTTAATATCTAATTTATTAGTCTCCGCTATGGAATCACCTTTAAAAACAGTAGTATCGAGAAAATCACGCGGATACTCTGAGGGGAAAAGACTACTTCGCAGTCTTAAATAGTCCGGTGTCGTGCTTTTCAAATCTATAAACAAATACGTATAGGGTTTTTTTGTAGCGTCTTTGTAACTTTCGCTGAGGTATTTCGTATTACCGGGATACATTTGTTTCGCTAGTTGTGTAATACCCAATGAATCCCTGGCGTTTTTGAAAATGACCATGTAGTGCGTGTTTAGGCTAATCGTACGGTGATGTTTACCCTTGTGAAAGAGATTTTGCACCAAATAAATAACCGATGCGTTTTTGTGGTGAGAACCTTTCGTAAAAAGCTTCGAGACTTTATCGTTAGTCTCGTCCATCAAATCATCGATGATTATCAAAGTAGATTCCCCCTCATTAATCTTCACGTCGAATCCCTCGACAAACTCTACCCGCACACCCATATTCTCATCGTATAGAGACTGCCATTCTCCGTAACACCATACAATTCTCTGGGGTACGGTTTCGAATGTCTCAACTAGACGGTTTAGCATTTTTACCACCAGCCGAGATTTCCCCGATTGCGTGGGGCCTACAATCATACAGGTAAAGGGTGATTGTAATCTAACATCCATCGTCTCGGTGAGGGGGAATAAAAATAAAAATTGATAGCTAATAATACTTGCTTTATATACATACAAAAAAGTACAAAAAATATGACATACAGTTTTAAAATAATTATCGTAAGATAGTCAGGTATCAGGGTTTCTTCTTTACAACGACTTCACTTTTTGAAATACCAACTCTTTCCAGTTTAATTTGGCAGTCTCGAAAAGCTCCGATCTATGATCGTACAATAAGGGTTGGAATAACGCGGCGATCATGAAAGTTTCCTTCGGCAAGGCCCCAAAACACTCTGCGAAATACATATCCACAAAATTGAGTTCTTCAAAAAAATCATTTATACCCAAACAACTATGACCTAATTGGTTGTTGACATTTTCGGTGCATCCTCTGCAATTTTCTCTGACACACTCGCTAATCCTCGCATTTGTCATATGAGCTAATATGGTTACAACCAATTCAATGACCTCCGTGGATGGGCAGTAATGCTCCCCAGACACCTCTTTAAGACAGCCATCACACACTTTCGGTACACTCTTCGACGATTTTGGTTCGGGTCTCTCTACGTAAAGTCCTTCCACTCGAACCTGGCATCGAAACGAATCGGGTTGCTCCCATCCTTTCTCGTAGGCTCGTTCTATACACGCTTTCGCATCCGTACACCATTCCTCTCCTTGAGACGTAAGCGTCCAATCTTTTGGTTCGGCATGCGTAGATCCGGGAGGACACACGTACACCATGTAACGTGCCTGACTCAGGACCATTCGTTTCGACGACGTTTTAACCAAAGTGTTAAACACGTTTTCGGGAATAGTAAAATGGACGATGTGACCATTTTTGATGTATTTCCTCGTCAGTACCACTTGGTTTATCTCCCCAAATATACACGAAAGTGTCTCGCTGATCGTCTCTCTCATCAACACTTGGGGTTGTAGACAGTATCTGTCGTAAACATCCATTACTCCTTGCCATATTCCACCGAAAGTTTGAAAGTCGCTTTTCGTCGGGCATTGTCTCTACAAATATTTATCACCACCTCTTCAATAACATTTCCATCATTAAAAGCGTACTTGATAGTGAGCGAGGCTTCGGTCACAGAGGGTAGAGCCATCTTGTTTTTTCGTCAGTGTTTGTTAGTCGTTCTTATTTTTATTTTTTTTTTGCGTCGTTTTACCCTGATACCATCCGTTTTATGCACGTTACGTAGATGAGGTCAGACCAATCGCGTCTTTACACTTCCATAACTCCTCCCCTACTCGAGGCAAATCTACGATAATGTCACCAAAACATTCCTTGAGCACAAAAAAACTGATCGATACTCAAGTGGTATCCTTTACGGGTAGGGATCAACATATCTTTTTCCTCGCACCAAAAAAATTTACGTATGTCCACGCCCGGATACTTCTTGTCCACGGACACTCTCACGTGGTCTCCCAATTCTATCGTCTTATTTTCCGCCAAAACGCCTAACCATTCTTCTATCATATGGCTGTGATGTTCCAAGGTAGCCCACTGTCTCATGCTTAAGGCGATACCCGCGGGTAATGGGTATTCCATTCCATTTTCCATGTTGAACATCCTAATGTGAAAAAGAAGATCTCCTCTCCAAGGAGTGACGGTCACCTTGGCCATTTTTCCTATATTTTTTGCAAATAAATTCTTAGACGACATGACGGTTTTAATTTCTTTCAGAAAATAAGTTCCTTTTCCAAAAAAATAAGGTTCTTACGTTTTACAGGGCTTTTTATACCCAATTCGTACTCCTCCCCCTGTCTTACGTGTCCATTATTTCGTCCAATCCACCGAAAGCAAAAGAAAAACATTGTCAAACCCACTTTTTTCGAAATTTTGGGAAATATTAAGACAAAATAATAAAAGCAAACGTTTTCAATTCCCAACTTTTCAATACCCACGCTTCGAACAAAGACGACTTTCGCACCTGTTTTCGAACAATGACGGAAACGCACCTGATGATAACGTTATGATTTTTGTTTTATTTAATTCTTTACACATAACCACGCAATTATTGTAAACATAACCCTGTGCAAGTGCCTTATATCGAATAGTAACTCGTTACTTTTCAATCAACATAATCTCTACATAATACCGTATATTCGCGAGAAAAAAGGACACGGTAAAACAAACACTCCAAAAAAAAAACACGTCTCACTTTTCAAAAATGACGTACAGAGCAAAATAAAAAACTAAAAAAAAACTACAAAATTGCAACCACGTACGATGTTTATTAGTTTTTTTTTTTTTTATTATTGTTGGACGTTAATGTAAAATATCATACATGTTTTTTCGTAAAGAAAACCAACAATAATACTGTATTGTAAACGTAAAATAACATTAAAATCAATATTCGAAACAATGTAACGATATAAACGATTTCAAAAACTTTCGCACCTGTTTTCGAACAATGACGGAAACGCACCTGGTACCTTTACCAATATTGGCACCGCATTGTCTCACTTCCAGGATTCTTTGTTCACTTTGGCACCATTGTTTAACATCCTTTGTTCACCGTCAACCCATTGTTCCCTTAATCGATCACCCATTGTTCGCCAATTAATCGCTTCAATAACCCCATTGTTCTCCATTGTTCTAGCTCTATTGTTTTTTTCTTTTCATAAAGTCTTCTCTTCACTACTCACACATTTTTACTTTCATCTAGTAAAAGTTCTGCATCAGGAACTTCTTCAGCAAAGTTTTTGTTTAACATAGAATTCATGAACTGAACATAGTCACTTTTATAATTATGATCACGCGCAAACTTAGAGCTCAACGATTTCAATCTGTTCATAGCTGAATAAAAGTTCTCAGGCATTCCAGTGGCCTCGTTTGGTTTAAGAGGAAGCTTAACTTCAAAATGCTCATTCACCATACGAACCGAATCATTAACTTGTTCTCGAAAAACATTGTCAAGAACTGAATTTTTTTTTTATCATCAATCAGCCGTTCTGGAAAGTCAAAATTATATGCATTCCGTAACAGTCTATCAAGTTCACTTGTTTTCTCAATTTCTGCAGAAATTCGATTGACTAATATTTGACCTGCATGAAATGTTTCTGAGTTGTCACCTTGATTCCGAATAACATTCCACAGTAACCAACCTAGTCTAGTCTTTGACGCATGAGGTGTCCCACTTGGACCTTTCCTATAACTGATTGGACTAAAAGCATCTGGGATGTTGTTTCCTATTAATAAATCGACTTCAGCATTTAGTTCTGGAATCATAACGTCATTTAAATGAGGATACATTTCAATGTCCTTCATAGTTGTACATGTTGTCTATTGGCAGGAATTGAATCAACCGAATAACATACCGGAATGTCCACGTTTCCACTATAATCTAAACTCAACACCTGTAGATTTTTGGCTACAACTGAATTGACATATTTCGAAGATGACATAGTTTCAACACATATTTTCTTGACATTACCCGATACACCAAGTTTGTTTAAAAGACTTTCAGTACAAAAGCACACACTGCTTCCGCAGTCGTGAAAGGCATAAGTCTTAATGGTTTTCAACCCATTCTTAACAATGACATACGTGACACGATTGTTCAGTTTTAGTATTATAGTCATCAAAATGAAGCAAAGTTGGATGTCTTAAATCAAACTTAGAACATTTGAGGTTTTTCCAGCATTTTATGTTTTTGATGCCCAAATTTCAAACACCCAAAATACAGTCTTTCTTTACTAAGAACTGACATAATTTTTTCACGAGGTGAACTTGCAAGTTTCTTGCAATCACCAATAAAATGTTCTGACTTACAAAATTGACGTATCTTAGCCTCGTTTGTAGCCTCACTAGTTGTTGTACTAAAGTTTTTCTTTATAGTTGAAGGTTTAATACCTTTAGCCTGAGGTTGAGATTGAGGTTTCAAACTAGAAATAGCTTCTTTACCAAAAATAGGGTCATTCAACTTTTTGGCTTCATCTTTTATAAAAGAGACAAAATGTTCAAAAACAATAGTTTGACCTTTGTCCTGAAACTTCTTAATATAGCCTCTCCACCTATCATGCAAATGAAATGAATTTTGCTCAATAACTTTTGAATATTTCCTGAATTATTTAAAGTGTCAAGATTATGAAAATGTGACACAGCATGTAAACACTCAGAGAGAAAGATGCTAAAATTGTCTAATGCCAAAGCGTTATTTGCTTTAATCTCTTCCCAGTCTAAAGCCTTCTTAATAAATGCAGTTGCCATGACATAAGGATTTCCATAGCGGTCTTTTAATTCTTTCATAGCTGTATCAAAACCAATTTTTGCCTCAGAATAGCTGTAACTAGAAACAATTTGATTTGGCTGCCCAAAAGTGTACATTTCAAGCGCGTTCAGTTTATCTTCATATGATGAACAATGCACCAATACAACAGAATTTAATTGACGGACAAACCTATTGTATTCAGTAGGGTCACCACCAAACTTTTTTATTTCCACAACTGGTTTTCTTAAAGAATGTACAAGTTCTTGCAATTGCACACCACTGTCATTGTGATTAACCACAATATCACTGCTACGAGAATTGACATTAGTGTTAGCATGAGTGTTCAAGTTTACACCAAGAGATAAGGATGTAATAGGGGCAGGGGGGATTTTATTTTCAGGGGGTATCTCTCCAACATTGAGATCAGCACTTATTCTGTCACACATTCAACCTTTTCCAAATTTAAAACATCACATGGAGAAAGTTTAAAAGACACATCATTGTCAATCTTTGTATGAACAGAGTGTGGCCTGACTTTCAACACCTTAGATCGAGCACTGGAAACAGCTAGTTTTTCTTGAAGCTCCAACCTTTCATTTTCTTGTTTAAAGACAAAATCTTCCTGCTCACGTTTTAGTCTCATTTCAAATTTTCTTTTCTCTAACGCCTGTCGTTGTGATAACAATTTCTGTTTTTCCATCAACTCAGCCTTGTAGCAACTTCTTTCGCTAATAAACTGTCACGATTAGAATGCTTGCTATGCTGGGTACCCTGTTCACTGTTAGAAATAAATGTAAAAATACCATCTGATACGGTTAAAAATTTACTGAAATTATGTGTTATTTTACTATTTTTGTTATTCTACCTAAATAATTGGTATGAAGACCATTGTCTTGTAAATTTACTATCATTTAAATGTAAATTTCCCGTAAATTTTATTTTGAATTTGGTATTAAAACCATGGTCATGTAAATTTGCAATCATTTGAATTGTTAATTAGCAGCAACGTGTATTTTGAGAAATGTCGCAAAATATTAATCTTGGTGGGTAGGTATTATATCGGATATAAAGTTGTATTTTAGACTTCAATAAGTCATTAGTACTGTCCTAGGCCTAGTAGTTAGATTTCAATTTAGATTTACATGTAGGCCTTCTGGATAAATCGGAGTTGCGACAGACGACAACTGTTATGACCGAGAGCACGTGCTGGAATATTCTAGAATGAACCAACCCCATCAGCAAGATGGAAACAGAAAAAGAAGAAGACATTGTTATAGGCCAAGCTTCACAGATGAAAGATGGTAAGCAGGCCTAGTCTTCAAGTATCTAGAAAATACGTTTGAACTAGATCTGTTTATTTAAATACCTATTCGGATAGGCATAATAATAATAATATTCAAACATTGGAATCGAATCAAGCATGTCCATTGTTTGGTAGGCTTCTCTTTTTTACTTATGATTAAACAAGACCGACCAATGAGCACAATGAAGCAAAATTTTAATAGAAATAGTTATTTTCTTAATATAGATTATTTTATCAGTTGACAAATTGACAGTGATAACTGATAGTCTACCACTACATTATTAGTGCTAGACTGGGGCTTAGATAGTAGGCCACAGGTACCAGGTTCTGGTAAAAGAAAAAATCGTATATAGTTATAGTGTATTAGGATGAGAATATTAATCTACTATAACTATCTACGATTTATTTGTTTACCAGAATCTGGTGCCTGTGTAGTAGTCCTAATAATACAAGTAGGTAGTGAGGTTATATTACTATGGACTGCACCTTGGTAGAAATCAAGATAGGCCTATCCCCCCTGCCCTTTCACACACAGGCCCTGGCTAGAGTCACGGTTTGCTAAACTAGTACAAAGGGTTCCTGGTTAGTGATATCCAGACTTGACTAAGGAGGGTGAGTTGAAAACTAAGGAACTAAAAGGAAGACAGAATGAGTGATCATTGTTCATTAAACAACAGCAATCTGTTTTATTTTAATAGTGAATAAACTGTAAAATCTTACAAATGACTGTGTAGCTGATCTTCAATAGTAGGAATAGGCATAATATGCCTCTTGAGGTCTACTGTTATTTGCTAAAGAAAACCTCTAGCCTAGGTTTTTTTTTCAGAAACAGAAGGATTATTTGATAGTTTTGAAGAGAGGTTTCTGTTCTTGACAGCTTACCAGCTGAAATGTTTGAAAGATAAATTTAAAAAAATGGGTGTTAGGGAACTTCAAGATTTGAAATTCCTTGAAGTAAAGGACTTAATGGGTGCAGAAACTGGTATTTCAACTATACAAGTGAGGAAAATTTATGGAATACTAGTGTCTATGGCAGGTGAGCATCTTTTTTACTAAGTGAATTAATGGATAATTTTGAGAAAGGTAACACAATTAAAAAAAAAACAATTATTTATTAGGGATTTTGTTAGCTAGATAGACCTCAATCTTAACTTTCCAAAACCAAAAATTGATTTTTTTCTGAGACAACTTGGTCAGCCACAAATGAAATTCAAAGATTGTCTAAGAAATAAGCTGGCAAACTTTGAATTTATTTTTTGGCTTACCAATTTGTCTCAGAAAAACAAGTAATTTATATTTTTGGAAAGCTCAGAGTGAACACTATCTGATATAAAAAGATAGTTTCAGGCAATAAATTTCTTTAAATTCAGTAGTTATAAAATTCCATATGGCTTATTATTGTTAATGTTTTGTCTAATTTTTAGGTTATAATATGGGTTTTTGTCAGTTTTACTTATTTTATTAAGCTCCTAGTTTTCATTGCATAATCTTATTGTTTTTTATTTGTATCTTCCAGAACCAACTTATTCTACCAGCAGTAGCTATACCAGTACACCATCAAATAGTACTCCACCTAATAGCCCAGCATCAGTAGCCAGTTTCTCTTCAGTTAGTGTTGAATCTTCAGAGTCTGATCACATATCTCATTCTGTCTCTCCTGATTCTGATTGGGCTCAGAAATTTGAAATCCCATGGAATAAATTGCCTCCTAACTTTATAAAAGATTGTAAAGAATCGAAATGCCCGAAGCCATCTAAGCGAAAGCAAGTAATTCGTATACTAGTTGACGAGATGCAACTTCAATGTAGAAAACCATCTACCAAGGATATATTTTTAATATGTTTGAAAATTGTTGAAAAATTCAAATGCTTATCTGATAATTTGAATGGTACTTTGATCGGATCAGGAATAAGTAGCTGGCAGAATCAAATAACAGAACGTATCCATAACAAAAACAGAGTTAGTGGTAAACGTGTCACAGACAACACCACATTAGGTAAACCGAATGATACCAGAAAACGCGTATATGGCTGTTTGGAGAGTTGGAAGGAAGTTCCAGTTTGTACTTCTGAATCAGATGAGCTGAAAGCAAAGCAAGAGTGGCTTAAAGAAGAAAGTAGAAAAATTTCATCCAATCAAAACCACCAATTAGTTAAAGAGAATATGACAGACACCTTTCCACTACAGAGGCTACTGTTAAACACTGATCCCCCAGTACTGGAAGTTAAGAAAGAATGGCCCTACCTATTTTCCAGAAACGGGTGCTTTGATCATTTTAGCAAACTTACTGGAGTAGGTATTGAACAGGAATATCTGATATCTTCCAAATATAGAAAGAAAGTATTGTTAGAGTTCATGAAAACACAGAAAGATGAACAAATAAAAGAGGTTTTTGAAGAAATGTCTAAATACTCTGGTACTACAAACACTGATGGGATAATCATGTTGTTGTTAAAATATTTTAAGGAAGATGGATTGATAGAATTGTATCCGGTATGTATGTTTTTACAGGCTAAAAATGTATTTTGGTGTTGTGATCACCCATGTCTGTCTGTGTATTTATCTACATGTCCTTGTATGTCTGTATGTGTGTGTTGACATTTTCTTGTGTCCATTCTGCAGTCTACAATATTCATCTTTTCATATTGTTATGTCTTTTCTATTTTGGTTTAAGGATTATTGGCTGCATAGACATGATTGATTTTGGTTCAAATCAGATATTTTTGGCAGAAATGCCAGTGTTAAATGGCAGGTTTGGGCCAAAAAATTACCAATGCCATCTTGTGTAGACTCTATGACCTACAATTTTCAATAATCTTTTTTATATGTGGTATGTGGATTTTTAAATTTTGTGTATGCTTGCAATATTCTTCAATGGGAATAGGCCTATTACTGCTTGTAGACAGAAAAGTAGACCCTGGATTTAGTATGACTGCCTATTTCAATGCATTGTGCCGCTATTTTTAGTCTACAGGTACTTAGAAAAACTCTGGTGGCCTCCAGTTTAGATGATACCAGTACAATTCTTTGAACTTAATTAACTGTGATGACCTCATGGTCTACATCTTAAGAGTTGAAATATTTTTTTAAAGAAATGTTTTCAGGAATGCAGAGTATCTTTCACGGTTAGATTTGTAGAAAGCCAAAATTTTGAATAGTTTAAAAATTATAACAACTTTTAACGAAATTGATAATTGTTGATATTATTATTTGATTAAATCTTTTTCAGATTGCAACAGACACTAAGAAAATAGAAGATAAATACAGAAAAAATGGTTATCCAGTTATCCGTGTTATTGGTAAGGATGAGTTATTATGTAGATTGTGTTTTGTGAAAGATTAAAGAGACAGATCCGGGAATATAGTTTTATTGTATCCATTGACATACCTTAGAGGATATACTACGTTTATTTTGTTTATCAATGGATTTTTTAGTTTTAACTCGAGCTTGTTTCTTTTTAAAAAAGGTTTCAATCATATTCAAGCATTTAAAAGTAATATTTTTTTCAAAATATTCCAGACCCCATCCCTTTAAAAGAACATAAAACCTTCTGTGGTATCTGTATCTTTGTTCCTCATCCCTTGGCTAGGATGCTCTGAAATCATGCCTCAGAAAAAGTGGTTACATTAGTTAAGAAGATTGTTTGTTTTGCAAATATTGTAAAGCTTTAAACTGGTTTCCACAATTAAATAAAATCAGATTTAAACAATATCTTGATATAGATTTATTTGATTAATACAGGAGTTACAAATGATTTACTGGCAAGGGTCATTTTTTTTTTTCATATAAATATACTGAAATATTTGAAGGGAATAATACCTTTATTACTTTTAACTTCTCAACAGATTTTTTTTTATCTGCTAAATGACTAGTTGCATCAATAATTTCAAATTTTGTTTTGTTTTAGGAAATCTGTTCACATCAACTATTTTCCATGTAGTTATAGAAAACAAATCAGTTGCCATTTTAGACTTATTTGATGATTCGGTTATGGTAATGTTTGCATTACATTACATATTGAATTTAGAATACCTAAAAAACTGTACTGCAACACTTGAATTTATACAAAGGTATAGTAACCCTGTTCAAATTACAATATTTTGTTCACAAGTATGCATTTCGTATGCAATGCAAATGGATAATGTTTTGTGTATTGATATGTTAATTTTCATACAATTTAATTACTTTTTCCTGTTATATTTTTTTTTGTTTCTAAGATGGAAATTTAAGGGCCAGTCCCTACAAATTGGAAATCAAAAACATTTTGGTTAAATAGAACCCTCTCCACATGATATTCCCAACCTATACCTTTTTACGGGTAATATCAGCACAAATAATCATTATGATGTTATTTACAATATTTAATGTAAATTTTATATTTTTAGAGCATATATGGGAATAAATCCGGTGAAGGGATCAAAGAACAAGAAGAAGGGGAAAGTTTATCCTGTTAACCCTAGAGTACTCCAATTGGTTAATGCATTGAAAATTTTTGAAAGTAATATGTAAAATTACTTTGTGAAGTCAAACATTTTTGGTACATTTAGTACCTGTGAGCACAATTGATTCTGTCTTGTGTGATATTTCACATTTACATAAAATGTCAATTGACATTTTAAAACATGAATTAATACAAAATTTGTCTTGTAGTATAGATCAAAACGCTAAAGTAAGAGAGATCTTTGCAGATGACATGCACTCTAGATTATTGTCTTCTTCTGAAAAACATCATTTTGTCTCTGATTTCAAAAGAACAAGAAGAAGGGGAAAGTTTATCCTGTTAACCCTAAAGTACTCCAATTGGTTAATGCATTGAAAATTTTTGAAAGTAATATGTAAAATTACTTTGTGAAGTCAAACATTTTTGGTACATTTAGTACCTGTGAGCACAATTGATTCTGTCTTGTGTGATATTTCACATTTACATAAAATGTCAATTGACATTTTAAAACATGAATTAATACAAAATTTGTCTTGTAGTATAGATCAAAACGCTAAAGTAAGAGAGATCTTTGCAGATGACATGCACTCTACTTTGTGAAGTCAAACATTTTTGGTACATTTAGTACCTGTGAGCACAATTGATTCTGTCTTGTGTGATATTTCACATTTACATAAAATGTCAATTGACATTTTAAAACATGAATTAATACAAAATTTGTCTTGTAGTATAGATCAAAACGCTAAAGTAAGAGAGATCTTTGCAGATGACATGCACTCTAGATTATTGTCTTCTTCTGAAAAACATCATTTTGTCTCTGATTTCAAAAGAAAGAAGTATTTCCGAAAAAACTTTAATTACGTTGAACCAGTAGAAATAAATTTGGGTTTAAATAGCATGAATAAAAGATCAGTTTGCCACTATGTTCCAATAATAAAAACAATGGAATCTTTGATGTCTAATCATAGTTTTGTAGATCAGGTAAAAAATAATTTAAGTACATGTAACTCTAAAGAAGGTGTATATTTTGATTTGATTGATGGAGCATCTTTTAAGAATAATGACTATTTTTGTAAGAATCCATCAGCCTTAAAACTTGCATTGTATCAAGATGCATTTGGAATTGTCAATCCATTGGGGTCTGCAAAGAAAACCTTTAAAATATTATCTTTTTACTTTATGTGTGTAGATGTACATCCAAAATATAGAAGCAAGATAGATAATTTACAACTAGCATTACTCTGCTTAGAGAGTGATTTTGAATATTTTGGCTCTAAAGTATTAGAGCCCTTACTAAATGATTTAAAAAGACTTTCTGAAGGAATATGTTTAGGAAATGGCAACTTTTTTCAGGCAAACCTTGTTTGTATTATAGGTGATAATCTAGGAAGTCATTTAATTGGCGGATTTGTCACCAATTTTGGCAATTCTGAGTATTTCTGCAGATACTGTCCCATTCAAAAGGTTAAATTTGAAGAAGATCCTTTATGCGTTAAGAATATTCAATGTCGAAAAATATGAAAATTCTGTAAACATTGTTAGTAATTTTGATTTTTTTCAGAATGAGGGTATAAAATTTGATAGTTTATTTAATTGTTTAGATGGTTTCCATGTTCTTAATCCTGGGTTACCACCATGTGTAGGTCATGATCTGTTTGAGGGTGTAGTTAAGTATGATATAGGAATATTCTTAAAAGAATTGATACGCAGTCGTAAATGGTTTGATGTTAAAACAGTAAATAACAAGATAAAAACATTACATTTAAGTATTAATGATACTGGTAATAGACCAGCATTTCTTAAAGAGGATCTCTCTTCCTTGAAAGGCCATGCTGTGCAGAATTGGTCATTTTTAAGACTGCTTCCAATATTGATAGGTGAATTCATAGAGGACACCGACGATGATGTTTGGAGATTAATTTTGTTACTGAGACATGTTACTGAACTTATTTGTTCATACAAAATATCAATCAATCAAATTGCTGTCCTTCAAAGTTTAATAGACGAATATATAGATTTGAGAAAAACTGTTTTTCCAGATGTAAAATTGAGACCAAAGCATCATTACATGCAGCATTTTCCTTGGTTGATATCTCAGTTTGGACCTTTGTTACATGTATGGACAATGCGCTTTGAAAGCAAGCATACATATTTTAAGAAATGTGTGAGAAGTTCAAAAAATTTCATAAATGTAACTAAATCTCTTGCCACTAAACATCAATTATTACAAGCTTACTGTCACATAGGAAATTTATTTTTGTCGTATTTAACATATGAAAATGTAATAGACATAGATCTGACTATGTTGGAGAAAGATATCAGTCATTGTATTTCATCAAAATTTCTAAATGTAAAAAGTGTCAAGATAACAGATAACATAAAAGAAAATGAACTGCAAATTAAGAAAGGCATGTATGTTTGTATTGATGTACAATCTAGCACCATTGGAATGGGATTAATAGAAATATGTGTAATAATGCCAAATGATGAAACTTACTTTGTGTGTAAGTATTATGAATGTGAAAGGTCTGAATTGGGTATTTATGAAGTAAATCAGCATACCAAATTTACTTGTATAAAATCAAAAGATATTTTAAATCCATTTCCTCTGTCTAGTTACAATTTTATGGGTAAAACTGTTTTAATGCTAAAAGGTTATCCTTTTGATTCCATGGCATACTAGTAAATTCCATGATTTAGTGAATTCTTCTCGTTTTGTATCTTTTTGAGGTTGTGATTTTTTTCAAACGTAAGAAACTAGAGTTTTATTTGTTGTTTGTAAAATTATTATGGAAACTTGGCTTCATGATGTAAGAAAATAGCCATTTTCTTATCTTAAATTAATTTAGTGTGAAACAAACTCTTTACTTTCTTTACTTTACTCTCTTACGGACCGTTGTTTACATCGGTAATAACAATGTTAATTGGCTATCATTGTATTCGAGCTGAAATACCTTTGTGACTAGCCGATATTTGTACAGGTGTAAGGTGGCCGACCGCCGACCTGAGGTTCACCTAAAAACATGTATTGTGTCCCCAAATGACCACTCTTGACCAGCCCACTTGAAAGGGATTGGGTTATTTTACATGAGGTAATAGTCAATTAACAGTTATAGGGGTCCGTGAAAGAAGTAAACATTATTAATATTTCTATTATATTCTTTTATTTCGGATATTATCTATATCTATATTCTTTTATTCTTCTATTTTCTTAATTATTTTTGTATTGTATTGTATTGTGTGACTTGGCTTTATCAGGCGGGAAAAATACTTCTCTCACCAGTTAGTTTCGAGGATACCGAACTGCTCAGACGCCTGATAACGCCAACCGCAGCCTACCTATACGTTAACTTAATAAATCATCTTTAACCATCGCAAGTACTTGAAGTTATTATAAAAGAACAACACAA
>JAUJPP010001728.1:0-12158 GCA_030562195.1 Nipponacmea schrenckii
TTTTTTTTTTTTTTTTTCGAAATTTACACAGGGCACACAGCCTAGGCTGCAATAGTTGCAGCAATTTCACATCTTCTCTACACCTTCTGTTGTGGCGAAATTTCTATTAAATATAAATTGGAACTTTTTTGCAAAACCGGAAGTGCTGCATTGCAACATGTCTAAAAAGTCGGTCAGTGGCTCTAGAACTCGCATTTTTGGACCGATTTTCGTCGGGTTTGCATTTTTGAAAACTTTAAACAATTTCCAACAAAATAGCAATTAAAAAAATTCGAAATTCGAAATTTCATAGCACACATTTTTTTGCCGTATTTTGCACATTTTTGCAACTTTGCTATTTTAAGACCGATTGATCTGAAAATTTGGGTGCCTTCAAGTGTCACGAATATGAAAACATTGGCAGAGTCAGAATTTTTGCTTCATTTCCGGTTTCAGCGTAAAACGGGTTTAAACTTCCGGTTGACCTACTTGTGCTGTAATTGATGTATCGCAACAAAATTTATGTCAATCCTAATTAAATTGGAAGACAAAAAAACGAAGCAGAAAAAATCCGGACCGGAAGTGAAACATTAGCCGCCATCTTGAAATGTCACTTTTTTGTAAAACTCAAAATGGGGCCTCTACGGTAAGAGCGATTTGTGTGATGTTTATATTTCTGGAAAGCTTAGTCGATTGCGATCAAAATGTTGGAAATCGATTTTTGAATTTTGCTTTTGCTTTTTTGCAACATCCGGTTGAATTTTTTCGAAGTTTGGGGGCTTATTTCTCGTGACCTTGACCTTTGGTGACAATGACCTTTAGTAGGTCAAAGGTCATTGACCTTGGCTATCAGTTGATACTTTGAACTTTGACCTCCGACGTCTACTTCCGGTTTTATAGCTGCCCGAAAACAGCAAAATTCGCAACTTTGGGCTGCTCCAGAGCGTGACCTGATTAATTTAGAGTGTTAATTTTTTCAGATTCTTAGATTGTTTTTTGTCCTCTTTCCAACGATATATAACAAAAGTTTGTAAAATGAAAATTGAATTTTTTGATTTTTGCAAAGAAAAGTACATTTTGCCGTATTTTCGCTTCCTTGAAATGTATGTGTGTATATCTCGTGATCTATTAACTGTACAAGCTTCAAATTTTTACTGTGAATATACATTTTGAATATGATTAGATTCCCCTCCAAAAAAACGAAATGGGCGTGGCACATCCGGGTGAACTTCAAATTTACCATTTTTATCGGTCAGCGAATTACGGCTGCAGTAAATAACATTTTTCAAAAAAGTACCTTGCATACATATATCTCATTACTTTGGCCAGTTTATCCCAAAAAATCAAATGTTTCTACCTGTTTGTTGCAATTTTGCGACATTTGCAAAAAATCAGTTTTTTTTTTTAGTTTGGGGGCTTGTTTCTAGTGACTTTGACCTTTGGTGACCTTGACCTTTACAAGGTCATTGGTCACTGACTTTAGCTATCAGTTGACAATTTGGCATTAGACTTCTGACGTCTATTTCCGGTTTTATAGCTGCTCGAAAGCAGCAAAATTTGCAACGTTGGACTGCTCTAGAGCGTGACCTAATTAATTTAGAGGGTTATTTTTTTCACATTCCGAAGGCGCCTTTTGTCCTCTTTCCAGCGATGCACAACAAAAGTTTTTAAAATGAAAATTTAATTTTTGGACTTTTAAAATTAAAGTACATTTTGCTTTTTTGAAACGTATTTGTGTATATCTCGTGATCTATTAGATGTACAAGCTTCAAGTTTGTACCATGAATATATATTTTGTATGAGATTAGATTTACGCAAAAGTAAATTAGATGGGCGTGGCACATACGGGTAAACTTCCAATTTACTAGTTATATCGGTCAGCGCTTTACATCTGTAGAAAATAACATTTTTCCAAAAAATTCTTTGCACACAGATACCTCGTTGCTTTGGCCAGTTTCTCCCAGAAAATCAGATGTTTCGGCCTGTTTGTTGCAATTTTGCAACGTTAGCAAAGTCCCACTCTGTGCCACGTGTGGCTCTAGTTTTTTTTTTTTTTCGAATTCTTCCCAGAGCGCCCAGCCAAAACTACATATGCTATGAATTCACTCTTTCGATTTTCTTGTCGTACTCGTGAAAGTAATGTTAATGAATGTAATTTGATGCATTTTTTGTAAACAGGAAATGACGTAGCGCATTCCAAGTTTTTCTTTGTTTTTCAATTTGCGGCTTTATTTTTCATCCAATGTTGATCGTTCTTTTTTAGATAACTACATTGAACTTAGTTCTAAAAGATAGGAAATTGAGAATTAAACATTTCCCAACTTTGTCGCTGACTTTTTGAATTTTGAATTTTTAGCATTTTTTTTCTTCTACAGTTTTCTTTCGATCGACTTGAAAACTTACAGATATATAGACATTTTGATTGCGAACTATAATTAATTTTCAAAATTTCGATATCATTTCCGGTTTTGAAGTTATTTGCTTTTAAAGTTGAATTTTGCACTTCCGGAATATTGAAGATATTTAAAAAATTTCTTTTGCAATTAGCTACAATTGTCTATTAAATGATGCTAAATTAAAAAAATCCGAACCGGAAGTAACGGATCAGCCGCCATCTTGATATGACTAATTTTTGTAAAACTCAAAATGGGGCCTTAGGGTTAAATCTAATTTGCATAATTTAAGATTTTGTAAAAACATTCAACGATTGCGCAAAAAAGTATGGGAAGGGATTTTTGAATTTCGCTTTTGCTTTTCTTTTATTTCCGGTTGAAATTTTCCAGTAATTGTCAAAAATTTAAAAGGTCATATTTCGCGACCTTGACCTTCGGTGACCTTTTGACCTGAACAAAAGTTATTGCCCTTGATTATATCTACCCAATGGTATGTTCACTTTTGTTGTCCGATGTTTACTTCCGGTTTTGCAGCCTATTGAAAATCATGAATTTTAACTTTAAAGAAGCTCTATCACGTGACCTAATTTACATAGGACAGAATTTCTTACATATTCCTTTTACGCTTAATGTCATCTTCCCATTAATATATCAAACTTGGTTTTTTAGTCAAAATTGCGCGTTTAAAAATTTCAAAATTTTGTAATTTCAACTATACTAACTGTGCGTGTTTTTCTTTAAATCGAAATAGGGTCTCGGGGGATAATTCGATTTGTGTTATTTTGATGTATTTAGAATCTATAACCGATTGCCGAAATATATATGGAAACCGATTTTTGAATTTTGATTTTGATTTTTTAACGATTAAAATTTTTAATAACTTTGAAGGGTCGTATATTGTGACGTTGACCTTTGACGAATTTTTGACCTGTACAAATATGATAGCTCTCGAGATGTTCTATCCAATGATATATAAAGCTTTATTGTAAGATGTATACTTCCGCTTTTATCGCCATTTGAAAATTGCTAATTTTCCATATAAAACAATATGTTTAATGTGTTGCATTTGGGCGACCTACAAGATATAAGTTTCAGCGATCTGAAATTATTTTTTTAGTTTAATCGTTCTACATCCAGTTAAAATGATTCAAAGTTGTTATATATGTTTTTCCTGTTGTGGGTGATGTAAATATTGAATATTTGGAACGAAATTACAACCTTTAGAATTTTAAATTTTATCTCTTATAATTATGCAACAATAATATACAGTTGACTGGAATAATGGTCTAAGGGACGAAACTCTATTCAATATAAAATTTAAAATGTTAGGCCGCGATATTTATGTGGTGTCTCAATGTTATACCCTGGCGACTTAAGACAACTTGAACCATTAGTGACCTTTCGATTTGTATATAGCTTCGACATTGTCTATCCAATGCAATATATATTTTTTGTACGATATCTACTTTTGGTTTCATCGCCATTTGAAAATTGCGAATTTAATATATAAAACAATCTACATTGTATTGGGTATTATTCTCTACGTTTGGGCGATTTACAAATATGAGTTTCGGCGATCCGGATATCTTTTTTAGATTAAACGACCCTCTATCCATTTTTATTATGATTTTAACTTATTATCTATCTTAATTGATGATGAGGGCTAAGGATGGGGAGGGGCAAAGAGGGGAAAGGGGGAAAAGGGGGGTATGGGAGCGTTTGTTATGAAATCAAAATCCATATCTGATGCACATTTTTTTTTATTTTAATAAACCCTTTTTGTCTTTTGCTTAACGAACGAATCCCTGGATGGAACGCACTGCTTCAGTGCCGTTAGGCGTACGGCTCTAGTTGTGGGACTTTGCTACCGCAAAGTCCCAGTTTGTTTTCGAAATGTCTCTTTTTTTTTTTTTTACGTATTTCGACTTTGGCGAAAACGTATTGTAATCGTTCGGATTATTTTATTTTTTTTTTTTTTTTTTTTTTTTTGTAATTCTTGGATGAGTTTGCAGACAAACTGGTAAAAGGTGCAGAAATTCTAAATCTACAGTTGATCTTAGAATGATTTCTATTATCAAATAAAACAAAACCGGAAGTTCTATCTCTGACAGGAAGTGAGAACCGGAAGTTCAGGTTTTTTGCTTTAGCAAGTTTATTTTCAGTTCGATTTTGACCGGATTTTCAGATTTGAAAACTTCAATGTATTTGTCAACTAACAATTATAGGTTTTATGCAATTAGGTTAAATATTTTACCCACGATTTGCAATTCAATATTCAAGGGTCATCGGCAAAAATTTCAGACCGTGATTTCTCCTTTAATATAAATGGTAAAATTTTGAAACTTGACCAGTTGATAGGCGATATGTTTATAATTTTTGAAAAAATGTGAAAAACTAAAATTCCACTTCCGGTTTAGCCTCAAATGACGTAATTACGTAACTTCCGGTCTATAACTGCTAGGTGAAAAGTGAAAACTGTTTTATAAATAACTTGTCAATAGTAATTGATTTGACCTAAATAATTAGGTCAAGCTGCCATATCGGCCGCCATTTTGAATTTTCGTTACAATTCTTAAATCCGAAATTCAGACACTACTGATAGACCGATTTTGATGAAATTTAGCACATAGATACAATGGATCATTATCTACCTTTTCTTGGAGACCGATTTTCAAATTTCGTATTTTCTTTCGAATTATTTCAATTTCGATTTTTTCAAAATTAGGTTACTTTAACGGGTACGGAAGGTGTGACCCACTTAATCTATGACCTTGAAAATTAGGTCAAATAATATTCAATATATTGTCTACGAGTAGATATTTTTTAATTTGGCTTACTTAAAAAATTCATAGAGATAAGTGTACTTAAATACAGCTAAAATTGATAATTTTCATATTTTCGCCATCATTAACCGTTACGGAAGGTGTGACCTAATTATTTTATGACTTTGAAAACTAGGTCAAATGATATTCAATATATTGTCTAGATGTAGGTAATTGCAAATTTAGCCTACATAATATTTTAAGGCTCTCGAAATACGTTCATAATTGTAAGCAATTCTAGTTGCAGTGCGTTCATCGAACGCACTGCTTTGTTTTCGAAATGTTTTTTTTTTTTTTTTTTTCGAATTTCACATTCGATTATTCTCTAAGAAGGCAACATGCCACAAACTACCTGTTGCTGTCTGCTATTCAAACTGCGTGACTTGTATTTGTTAAATGCAAAATGACGTCATTTTGGTCAACCGGAAACGAGCTGTGGGCAATAGCGCTATTTTGGTTTTTGCTATTTATTACCTCTAGTTTTCGATTGATTTTGACAGAACTTCTTTTGCTAGCTTCTTTAAATTGCTAGCTACATAACTGCAGTTTTAAACTGCTAATTTCATTACTTTTGTAGCTGACTTTTTTCATTTCAATTTTTGCGTTTTTTTTAACTTCTACAATTTTATTTCAATTCACCCGAAAACTTACAGGTAGATAGACATTTTTAATGCGATCAAAAATTATTTTTCAAATTTTCGACATCACTTCCGGATTCGACGTTATTCGCCTGTAAATTTTAAAAATCCACTTCCGGAATTCTTAAGATATTTCAAAAATTCTTTTTGCAATATGCTAGAAATAGTTATTCAAAAAAAATAAGATGAGAAAATCTGGACCGGAAGCAAAAGATAAGCCGCCATATTGAAATGTCAAACTTTTGTAAAATTCAAAATGGGGCCTCAGGGGATAAAGCGATTTTTGTTATTTTTTCATATCTAATAACTAGAGTCGATTGCGCAATCATATTTGGGAGCCGATTTTTGAATTTTGATTTTAATTTTCTTTTATTTCCATTTTAATTTTTTTGGTATTGACCAAAACTTCAAAGGCCTGTATTTCGTGACCATGACCTTTGGTAACCCTTTGACCTGAACACGATTTATTGCCCTTGATGATATCTATCCACTGATATATTCATTTGTGTTGTCCGATAATTACTTCCGGTTTTATAGACGATTGAAATTTGTGATTTTTATTTTTAAAGAGCTCTGTCACGCGAACTTATTTATAAAAAACAAAAATTCATATTGAATCTGTTTACAGTTTATCCTCTCTTTGTAATGATATATAAATCCACATGTTTCCATCAAAAGTGCGCTTTTTAGTATTTGAAAATTTTGTATTTTCTTCTCTACTAACTGTGCGTAATTTTCTTTAAATCGAAATGGGGGCTCTGGAGATGTTCTGATTCGTGTAATTTTGATGCCTATAGAATGTAATATCGATTGCTGAATTATATTTGGAAACCGATTTTTGAATTTTGATTTTGATGTTGATATTTATCTGATAGTAATATATAAAAACTTCAAATGGTCGTATATTGTAACCTTGACCTTTGGTGACCTTTCGAGCTGCACAAATGTGATAGCTCTCGAAAATATCTATCCATTGATATATTATATTTTGATGTACGATGTATACTTTCCGTTTTATCACCATTTGAAAATTGCGAATTTCATTGTTAAAAACTGTTTGTTGAATTATGCGTTTGGGCGATCTACATGACACGAGTTTCAGCGAACCAATTATGCTTTGAAATAAAACGACTTATACTCTGTAAAATAATGTTAGTGTTCTACAGATACTTTGTGGGGTAGTTTTAAAGCGTATACCAAAACTGCTACGCACTGCGTCAGAACCTCGCGAAGCCTGGGGATCTAGTTTTTTTTTGCAGTGCGTTCATCGAACGCACTGCTTTGTTTTCGAAATGACTATTTTTTTTTTTTGCAGTGCGTTCATCGAACGCACTGCTTTGTTTTCGAAATGACTATTTTTTTTTTTTTTTTTTTTTTTTCGAATTTTACCCTCGCTTTTTCTCTAAGAAAGCAACTTGCTACAAACTACCTGTTGCTGTCTGCTATTCAAACTCCGAGACTACCATTTTTTAAATGCAAAATGACGTCATTGAGGTCAACCGGAAACGAGCTGTGGGCAATAGCGCTAGTTTGGGTTTTTGCTGTTTATTTCCTTTAGTTTTCAACTGATTTTGACAGAACTTCTTTTGTTAGCTTCTTTAAACTGCTAGCTACTTAACTGCAGTTTTAAACTGCTAATTTCATTACTTTTGTAGCTGACTTTTTTATTTTTAATTTTTGCGTTTTTTTCAACTTCTACAGTTTTATTCTCATCCACCTGAAAACTTACAGGTAGATAGACATTGTTAATGCGATCTAAAATAATTTTTAAAATTTTCGACATCACTTCCGGTTTTGAAGTTATTCTCTTGTAAATGTTAAAAACCTAACTTCCGGAATTCTTAAGATATTTCAAAAATTCGTTTTGCAACATGCTACAAATAGTCATACAAAAAAACGAAGACGAAAAAATCCGGACCGGAAGCAAAAGATAAGACGCCATATTGAAATGTTAAACTTTTGTAAAATTAAAAATGGGGCCTCAGGTGATAAAGCGATTTTCATTATTTTTTCATATCTTATGACTAAAGTCGATTGCGCAATTATATTTGGGAGCCGATTTTTGAATTTTGATTTTGATGTTCTTTTATTTCCATTTTAATTTTTTTGGTAATGACCAAAATTTCAAAGGCCAATATTTCGTGACCTTGACCTTTGGTAACCTTGTGACCTGAACGAGAGTTATTGCCCTTGATGATATCTATTCATTGATATAGTCATATGTGTTGTCCGATGTCTACTTCCGGTTTTATAACCGATTGAAATTTGTGATTTTTATTTTTAAAGAGCTCTGTCACGTGAACTAATTTATGAATAACAAAAATTCATATTGAATCTTATTACATTTTATCTGCTCTTTGTAATGATATATAAAACCACATATTTCAACAAAAAATGCGCTTTTTAGTATTTGAGAATTGTGTATTTCTTCTCTACTAACTGTGCGTAATTTTCTTTAAATCGAAATGGGGCCTCTGGAGATAATCCGATTCGTGTAATTTTGATGTCTATAGAATGTAATATCGATTTCTGAATCATATTTGGAAACGGATTTTTGAATTTTGATTTTGATTTTGATATTTACCTGATAGTAATATATAAAAACTTCGAAAGGTCGTATATTGTAACCTTGAAATTTGGTGACCTTGTGAGCTGCAGAAATGTGATAGCTCTCGAAAAGATCTATCCATTGATATATTATATTTTGATGTACGATGTATAGTTTCAGTTTTATCACCATTTGAAAATTGTGAATTTCATTGTTAAAAACTGTTTGTTGAATTATGCGTTTGGGCGATCTACATGACACGAGTTTCAGCGAACCAATTATGCTTTGAAAAAAAAAACGACTTATACTTTGTAAAATAATGTTAGTGTTCTATAGATACTTTGTGGGGTAGTTTTAAAGCGTATATCAAAACTGCTACGCACTGCGTCAGAACCTCGCGAAGCCTGGGGATCTAGTTTTTTTTTTTTTTTCGAATTTTACCCTCGCTTTTTCTCTAAGAAAGCAACTTGCTACAAACTACCTGTTGCTGTCTGCTATTCAAACTCCGAGACTACCATTTTTTAAATGCAAAATGACGTCATTGAGGTCAACCGGAAACGAGCTGTGGGCAATAGCGCTAGTTTGGGTTTTTGCTGTTTATTTCCTTTAGTTTTCAACTGATTTTGACAGAACTTCTTTTGTTAGCTTCTTTAAACTGCTAGCTACTTAACTGCAGTTTTAAACTGCTAATTTCATTACTTTTGTAGCTGACTTTTTTATTTTTAATTTTTGCGTTTTTTTCAACTTCTACAGTTTTATTCTCATCCACCTGAAAACTTACAGGTAGATAGACATTGTTAATGCGATCTAAAATAATTTTTTTAATTTTCGACATCACTTCCGGTTTTGAAGTTATTCTCTTGTAAATGTTAAAAACCTAACTTCCGGAACTCTTAAGATATTTCAAAAATTCGTTTTGCAACATGCTACAAATAGTCATACAAAAAAACGAAGATGAAAAAATCCGGACCGGAAGCAAAAGATAAGACGCCATATTGAAATGTTAAACTTTTGTAAAATTAAAAATGGGGCCTCAGGTGATAAAGCGATTTTCATTATTTTTTCATATCTTATGACTAAAGTCGATTGCGCAATTATATTTGGGAGCCGATTTTTGAATTTTGATTTTGATGTTCTTTTATTTCCATTTTAATTTTTTTGGTAATGACCAAAATTTCAAAGGCCAATATTTCCTGACCTTGACCTTTGGTAACCTTGTGACCTGAACACGAGTTATTGTCCTTGATGATATCTATTCAAAGATATATTCATATGTGTTGTCCGATGTCTACTTCCGGTTTTATAACCGATTGAAATTTGTGATTTTTATTTTTAAAGAGCTCTGTCACGTGAACTAATTTATGAATAACAAAAATTCATATTGAATCTTATTACAGTTTATCTGCTCTTTGTAATGATATATTAAACCACATATTTCCACTAAAAATGCGCTTTTTAGTATTTGAGAATTTTGTATTTCTTCTCTACTAACTGTGCGTAATTTTCTTTAAATCGAAATGGGGCCTCTGGAGATAATCCCATTCGTGTAATTTTGATGTCTATAGAATGTAATATCGATTTCTGAATCATATTTGGAAACCGATTTTTGAATTTTGATTTTGATTTTGATATTTACCTGATAGTAATATATAAAAACTTCGAATGGTCGTATATTGTAACCTTGAAATTTGGTGACCTTGTGAGCTGCACAAATGTGATAGCTCTCGAAAAGATCTATCCATTGATATATTATATTTTGATGTACGATGTATACTTTCCGTTTTATCACCATTTGAAAATTGCGAATTTCATTGTTAAAGACTGTTTGTTGAATTATGCGTTTGGGCGATCTACATGACACGAGTTTCAGCGAACCAATTATGCTTTGAAAAAAAAAACGACTTATACTCTGTAAAATAATGTCAGTGTTCTATAGATACTTTGTGGGGTAGTTTTAAAGCGTATATCAAATCTGCTACGCACTGCGTCAGAACCTCGCGAAGCCTGGGGATCTAGTTGTGGGACTTTGCTACCGCAAAGTCCCAGTTTGTTTTCGGTTTGTCAATTCTTTTTTTTTTTTTTTTTTTTTTTTCGAAATTTACACAGGGCACACAGCCTAGGCTGCAATAGTTGCAGCAATTTCACAACTTCTCTAGACCATCTGTTGCGGCGACGTTTCTATTAAATATAAATTGGAACATTTTTGCAAAACCGGAAGTGCTGCATTGCAACATGTCTAAAAAGTCGGTCAGTGGCTCTAGAACTCGCATTTTTGGACCGATTTTCGTCGGGTTTGCATTTTTGAAAACTTGAAACAATTTCCAACAAGATAGCAATTTCAAAATTTCAAAATTCGAAAATTCGTAGCACACATTTTTTTGCCGTATTTTGCACATTTTTGCAACTTTGTTATTTAAAGACCGATTAATCTTAAAAAAATTGAGTATATGTAGCCCATAGAATGATTTCCAAAAAGTAGGTCAAAATTTTTGCGTCACTTCCGGTTTTTGCGAAAAATAGAGTTTTACGTCCGATTGAATAACTTCCGGTTTTATTAATGTATGAGATTCAAACTTGTATCATCGGGTAGCCATTAGCCATACAAAATAGCGAAGAAAATAAAATCAAGGCCGCATGCGCAACTTTCGCCGCCATTTTGATTTTTCTGAAATTGAGCGAATTTAATTCAGACATTATGGCTTATCCGATTGAGATGATTTTGGTGTCAAATGAAAGAACATAAAAATTGCAAAAAAACATTGGAAGTCGATTTTTGAATTTCGCTTTTGCATTTTTGCAACATCCGGTTGAATTTTTTCAAAGTTTGGGGGCTTATTTCTCGTGACCTTGACCTTTGGTGACCATGACCTTTAGCAGGTCAAAGGTCATTGACCTTGGCTATCAGTTGATACTTTGACCTTTGACCTCCGACGTCTACTTCCGGTTTTATAGCTGCCCAAAAACAGCAAAATTCGCAACTTTGAACTGCTCTAGAGCGTGACCTAATTAATTTAGAGTGTTATTTTTTTCAGATTCTTAAAGTGCTTTTTGTCCTCTTTCCAACGATGTACAACAAAAGTTTTTAAAATGAAAATTGAAGTTTTTGATTTTTGAAAATTTGAGTATATTTTGCCGTATTTACGTTTGCTTGAAATGTATGTATGTATATCTCGTGATCTATTAGATGTACAAACTTCAAATTTGTACCGTGAATATTCATTTTGAATGTGATTTGATTTATATAAAAAAAAATGAGATGGGCGTGGCATATCCGTGTAAAATTCCGATTTACCATTTATATGGGTCAGCGAATTACGGCTGCAGTAAATAGCCTTTTTTTAAAAAGTACTTTGCACACAGATACCTCATTGCTTTGGCCAGTTTATTCCAGAAAATCAGATAATTCGGCCTGTTTGTTGCAATTTTTCGAAAATAGGAAACCAGTTAATATTTTTTTTCTAATTTTGGAAGCTTATTTCTCGTGACCTTGACCCTTGGTGACCTTGAACTTTAGTAGGTCAAAGGTCATTGACCGTGTCTATCATTTAATACTTTGACATTTGACCTCCGACGTCCACTTCCGGTTTTATAGCTGCCTGAAAACAGCAAAATTCACAACTTTGGACTGCTCTAGAGCGTGACCTAATTAATTTATAGGTTTATTATTTTCAGATTCTTAAGGGGCTTTTTGTCCACTTTCCAGCAATGTATAACAAAAGTTTTTAAAATTAAAATTTAATTTTTGCACTTTTAAAATTAAAGTACATTTTGCCTTTTT
>JAUJPP010000166.1:0-14307 GCA_030562195.1 Nipponacmea schrenckii
TGTTCAAGAGAAATTTCCTCATGTCTATAAACAGAAAATGATAGTAGCATATTCCAAAAATCAGAACTCAAATGACAACCTTGTTCATAGCAAACTAAAAACAATCTGTAATTAATAGGTACTATACTTCTCGCCCATTGGGAGGGTTATAAATTTGTTTTTCTAATTTCAGAACAGAGGAGAAGAAAATCATCCAACAGATCCAGATACCCATTTCTCAATAAAACAACCACCTAGACCTGTACATCTGGGAGATTCAATCCCTCCCTTCTCCGAAACCTAATTGGCTTTGACTACAAATCAACCCATTCGGAGCCGTTAGCGAGAAGGGTAATCATTGTTTTTGGCCTATTGAAGGTTTCTAATTGAATTTTTGTACAGAAATGATCGTTGAGACAATGCGCTCTTTCGTTTGATATGCTGATATATCTTTGAACCAGCTATTGCCCTATCCTAAGCTAACCCTGTTTGACTAAAGTCGACCTAGGGTTAGGGTTAACCCCAGCTAACCCTAACTCCTAACCCTAGATTGAATTAAATGAATAGAGTTTTACGCCTTTCGCTTCTGTTCCTAATGGGTTAAGGAAAATAATACAAAATGTTCTATAGGGCCTAGTAATATTTTATTCAAAAAAAGGCTTAATAAATGAAATTAAATGAATGGAGTTTTACCTCCTTAGCTTATTTGCCTAATGGGCTAAGGAAAATAGGCATCGTCTAACTCACTGAGCCATCGGGTTTGATGCCTCATATTCTAAATCTAACTTTGATGTTAGCATCAACAGTAGCCTAATACTTGGCTTCAATTACAGACCAATGACCGTGTTTTTTTCCATAAATTTTATTCCGATCTCTTAGATCATTCTGATTACTTCACCATTGTTATTTTAATCTTGCGTTTTTCGTTTGTTATTCTTGTTATTAAGAATAACAACTATAACAGATAACGTCACTACCAAAAATACTGCTAAATATCTTTCTAACATTGAATTAACAACAATCTGTCATCAAGTTCATTCACCTGATTGAATAACAATATTCCCGACCCCCGGGATAAACATTGCCGTGGTGTATTTATAAAAAACAACAATTTGTTTATATTCAGAAAGCGACACAAAACAGAAAGTGATTCGGAATCAATATTATTTTATTTATAGCTCTATGATTTTTGACACATCGCGCGCCACCTGGATTTAGATGTCGGCATAGAAACCCAGAATTTTCACGAAATGGTCAGGTTTTTCGCGAAACGAATAGATTTTTCAAGAAACGGCCAAAATTTTTAACGAAACGACCAAATTTTTCACGAAACGAATAGATTTTCTTCGAAACTGTTAGAATCTGCTAAACTAATTTATAATCTGTGTACTGACCATAGTATTTCCATAGAATAAACAGTAACTGGTTATTATTCTATGGTATGTCTATGTAACTATCTTTTGCGTTATTAGATGATCTTCGCTGTCAGCGTTGGTTCTTACCGTCATGACGTCGTTTGCTTGGATACGTTGAAAATGTCGGACGTGAGTTTTAATCGACCGGGGTGTGAACTTCCCATGACCTTGAATAAGTCATCTTCATTCATAAATGAACTAAACAGGTACGGATAATCCGGGAAAGATCAATGCCTAGAGGTTTGGCCAAGGACCAGCTGGTCGAAAGGACCCCCGTCACAGATATAGACACTTATTATAGACTATCCAGTCCACACGAACCTGTGGTCATCTCAAATACAGATGGTAGGCAGTTTGAAATATGGGTAGGCCTACCAGGTAAGTCAAACAGTATTAGTGAAACTTCCCACCACCCCCTACCCATGTAAAAATTAATTAAAAAAAGGTTTACCTTTGGGAAATATAGTTTCCATACCGACGTCTATAACAGATGTGTTAGTGGAACAACTTGGAAATGTATCATATAAATAACACGTCCGACGACATACATGATACGCCACTCCAAAACAAAGGCCATCAGCAACACAGGAATGGACACATCCGACTCGACTTTTAATATTCTCTTGGCGATAGTATCCTGCTAAAAGTTTATCCTTTAAATATAAAGTGAAAAATGTTGAGGATATTTCAAAACTTTCACGAATCAACCAAAAGAATGTGAATATCCTGAGCAACAGAAACATTTTTCTCTTATTTTCAATCATGTGATTTGATCTAAAATAAAAACTTCTTAACGTACTATGCTCCTTATGCGTGACAACTGATCAAATAAAAATTCATGGCAAACTTATCATAGACACAAGCCTTTTTAATCAATTGCGCAGGTAAGCTTATAAGATAATAGCTATAGCGTCCCGATGTAGAGTTTTTTTTTATTTAAATACAACGATACGAACCACATGGGATTTAAAGATAGTGTGAGGTAATAGTGTCCCCATTCTTGATTCCAGAATCAAGAATCCTCTTGGTAAATTAATCTTTAAATTTTTTTGATGAAAGACCGATCAGCTTATATCAAGCAATAGGCTACATGTAACAACAAATCATTTGACATATATGCATACATTAAAAAAACATGATCAATACACAAATACATTTCATATATATATTTTGCCATTACCATATTATGCATACATAATAGCTTATAAATGCATTATACATACGTAACATATTGGAAATCACAAGCTATTTAAAACGGTTTATTGTTCCGAAGCCACTTAAAGAGGCCCAGGCTTTATTTGCTTCGGACAATCATCCGACAGCCTCAAACACATGAAATCTTTTGGTTAGCTAATCAGAAATAGTCTACAGAGCTTACCTTTGAAATTTGAGCCTTCAAATCCATGTGTATCCATAATTATCCGTGTTTGAAAAATCATAATGTCGTAAGAAATTACGAACGTCCCGCCATATTGGAAAACGGTTCGTTTTGATAATCAAAGAGTTATCCTTCCCGTCGTGCAATAACGGTCATCTATATAAATAGACTACAACGCATTCTCATTTGTAGACTTTGTCAACAGGACACACAATTTTCAGACTGACTGGAGACCAGTCGCGTACAGCAGGGAAAAAAAAATGAAAAGTAAAATTTTTTTGGAGGTATATTTCAAGGTATTTTGCGATTTTCTTAGAGCTTGAGTATTTCTGAGGACTGTTTAAATGTAACAAAGGCCCAAAACGACCCCTAAAAAACAAGCCTGGGCCTCTTTAAAGTTATGAAAGGCATCCTAATGTCTTGGTTGTGAAATGTACAAATGCAAAAACATAATGTGTTATTTAAAAACAAGAAAATACTATAATTGCTTACAATTATGAACGTATTTCGACAGCCTTAAAATATTATGTAGGCTAAATTTGCAATGACCTAAATCTAGACAATATATTGAATATCATTTGACCTAGTTTTCAAAGTCATAAAATAATTAGGCAACACCTTCCGTAACGGTTAAAGGTGGCTAAAATATGAAAATTATCAATTTTTGCTGTATTTATGTACACTTATCTCTATGATTTTTTTTTAAGTAACTCAAATTAAAAAATACCGTCTCGTAGACAATATATTGAATATTATTTGACTTAATTTTCAAGGTCATAGATTAAGTGGGTCACACCTTCCGTAGCCGTTAAAGTGACTAAATTTGGAAATAAGTCGAAAAAAAAAAAATACGAAATTTAATAATCGGTCTCCAAGAAAAGGTAAATAATGATCCAATGTATCTATGTGCTATATTTCATCAAAATCGGTCTTTCAATAGTGTCTGAATTTCGGCTTTCAGAATTGTAATAAGAATTCAAAATGGCGGCCGATATGGCAGCTTTACCTCATTATTTAGGTCAAATCGATTACTATTGACAAGTTATTTATAAAACAGTTTTCACTTTTCACCTAGCTGTTATAGACCGAAAGTAACGTAATAACGTCATTTGAGGCTAAACCGAAAGTCGATTTTTTTTCAAAATTTTTCAAAAATTATAATCATATCAACTGGTAAAGTTTCAAAATTTTATATTAAAACGAGAAATCACGGTTTAAATTTTTTGCCGATGAGCTTGAATATTGAATTGCACATCGTAGGTAATAGATTTAACCGAATTACATAAAACCTATAATTGTTAGTTGACAAATACATTGAAGAATCTTCTTGGTAAATTAATTTTTAATGTATTTTATGAAAGACCGATCAGCTAATATCAAACAATAGGCTACATGTAACAACAAATCATTTGATATATGCATACATTAATAAACATGATCAATACACATGTACATTTCATGCAAAAACATAATGTGATATTTTAAAACAAAGAAAATATTATTCCCTTTATCGAGCGCCCAAAATCGAACGTTATCAAGAACAACAAAATCTCTTTTGTTTGTATATTTGTTTCATGGAGTGGTATATTGGAATGTATATTGTGAGAAGATATTTTACATTCCGGTTTTAATATGATTCTAATTATTGACCTACCATGAAAAAAAATTCAAACAGAATGGTCATAGATGTATTTTTTATTTGTATAGACTATGTTTTTATGTAAAAAAAAAGTATCAGTATTTAAAAGACCTAGCCCAATTTTGTAACAAGTCTTCAAATACAAATCTTGCCTAACAAATGTTGCTTAACAATTCACCAAATACATTTCTCAATTATCAAACAGCGCCATTTGTTGTTAGCGTAATATCTTACATTTTGCCCATACCATAAATATATATAATGATTGTTGTTAGCATAAATATTGACATTTTGCCCATACGAATATATATAATGATTGTTGTTAGCAATCAATAACCTAATTCTAAGCGAGTATTCTACTAATGAGGTCTTTGATAGATGAAAGGTTGTAGCAGACATTAAATCAAGGGCATCTGTGATGTAGCACAAATAACAAAAATCTGAATTTAAGGGGGTACCTTGATATTAAACCATGCTTGTATATCACCACTTAAACTCACCCAAGCGTTCGGACAATATTTAGCTGCTAATATGAAAGGCCCTAAATCTAAAACAGATTAAGGTTTTCTTCAATTTAACGTCTGATTAGGTGCCATTGGGGATGTAGACCACAGAGCGAGGAGCGTGCAATCAGTGACATGAATATAATTACAAGCCCTTTTTAAAATCGCAATTACTCTAAATCTCTAACAAGACACCATTTTTCTCGTTCCCAGACCATGCCCTAGAATTTTTCACCAAGGTCCACAAATATTTAGTGGGTAAATTAAAACAGTTTCACTTTCGTTTTGAAAAACTCGCTAAAATTTTTAATAAACCCAAGGATGAGCCCTATTAAAAATTAGAAATATCAAAATATTATTAAGGGTGAACCCTATTGCAAATCGTGAAAATATCGAAGAATATTTAAAGAGTTGTTATTATATTGACATATTTTAATGAAACTAGACACCCTAGAAAAAAAGTATATGGCGGAAGGTTGAATATATCATTCTGCTAATTTTTACTGTACTGAAAAGTTTTTATTCAAAATCAATGCTGCCAGTGGGCGTATATTACCTTGCCTGGCAAGCTATCTTCACAATGGTCAAGGTATCACTTTCATAAAACCATTGTTTCTACAGACGGTTATGACTCTATCCCGGTGCATCATAATCTTATAATCCGATTCCCATCCCAATGGGTGTGTACAAAACGAAGACCCAAAGACCTAAGAACTTAAAAAGGAAGGCCCCACGAGGTAAAAAACGAAGACCTAAAAAATGAAGACCCCACGAGGTAAAAAACGAAGACCCTGTAAAAAAAATCCGACAAGGCATAGGAATATTATATTGAAATTTTACTCTAAGGTTAAGCATGTCAATACGCCCAATTTCCCCAGAAAATAAGCAAAATCTATCACCCCCTCCCTTCCCTACAGGGTGAAACATAAATACGGACGTAAAAAAGAGTTATAAAAGGAAGACCCCACCAGGTAAAAACCAAGACCCTGTGAAAAAATCCGATAAGGCATAGGAATATTCCATTTAATTTTACTCGAGGGTTAAGCATGTCAATACGCCAATTTCCCTAGAAAATGAGCAAAATCCATCACTCCCTCCCTTCCCTACAGGGTGAAACATAAATACGGACGTAAAAAAAAGGTATAAAAGGAAGACCCCACCAGGTAAATAACGAAGACCCTGTAAAAAAAAGCAACTGCTCTCAAAACGTACGGTTTGTTCATTAAAGATCCAGTTTTACTGTTTTAGAAACACTCTTAATTTGTTGTTGTTGATCTACCAGCTGTAGAATGATACCGAATGCTCTTAAGAACTAGATCTGTTCCTCACAAATCTGGTAGCTTCCATGCTTTTTAGCATTTTGTTCTGTATAATGGGTATAAAACAAACAATTTAAGGATTATATGTAGATTATTGTTGCGTCTATTTGATGAGACCATTCATGCAAGATTTAACGTGCGACAATTGCACGTCCACCAAACAAAAAACGCAAAGAAAATCTATATTTAATCCTTATACTGTATTAACAGTCGGTAATGTTCAGGACTCTTTAACTTTTAAGGATATTTTTGCTACAGTGGCTATGATACATATAAATTATTATAATCTATAATACAGCTGCTGTAAATCACCCCAATAGGTGTGAAATTAACCCAGTAACTGCATGTCCTTGTTACATAACCTTTATTACTCCTTATCTACTTTAATACCTTGTCTCAATAAAGAGTTAATTTGAATAAATGTGTTTGTTTTGTTTATGATAAATATTTCATATATTTATTGAAAACTGTTAATTTGTACATTATTAATCTGTTCTAATTTTATTTAAGATAAATAGAACTAAAATAAAAAATTATGAATGTAAAATTCGCTTAAAAGAATTATTCACTATTTTTCAATAGTTTACGGTCTATAGCTAAAATAAAGATATTGTTAAAAAGCTGGCGACAAGCACATTGCAAAAATACCAGTTCGAAGTTCCTGTGATATGATGTTCTGAAGATAAAAGAATTGCATGTATGCAAATTATCCATTTTCAGACCCGTATAAAAATAAAGGAAATTGACCAAAAACAGAATTATTGGGTATTATATAAAATTGCAACCAATGATTGATGATTGTGTAGAAAGATAAAGTCTACAGAAGGTCCGGTTCAAAAATTATCACTTTACAAACCAAAATATTTATCAGGAAAATTTGCAAAGACAAAGTCGAAATTCGAAAAAAGGCCCTTCAAGGATCTATAAAATATTCTGAGTTAAAATTCAAACCAAATTTGAAAAGATATTTTGGTTATTTCCGGACTTTTCCGGGAATTTTCCGAAAATATTTTTTCGGATTCTGAATTGATAACTTCTCTTCTATGCAGTATACCAAGTTTCCGGCAAATAGGTTAAATCCATATAAGTATCCGAAAGTTTGTATTCAATTGTTTTCTTGAGTCTAACAAATACTCTGATCTTGCTCTAAGCATATGCAATCAAACGCTGAAAATTAGACTACAAAGTATTGGATTATTTCTGATAAACGATATAGATCTGATTCCGTTCGGAGCCTCAATATTCAATACGTTGTGTATAGCAGAACTAGATAGAGCTCAGAGTTGTTCACAGTTCATAAGAGAAAATGTTTCAAGTTCGCCGACGAGTATCACTTAAAGCAACTAAAATATGTATACATTTTGAATAAAACCCACATAAACTATAAGTTTACAGATAGCCTATCACAACACAACACAAGAATATATGTAAGTTATTAGGTAAAGCTGTTTGCATCTTATAACGTGTTTCCAAATACTACCAACTCCCTGAAATTCAAATATTGGCCTGACCTTGGCCTTATGAATATAAATCTTGAGGAGAAACTAGAATTTTTTTGGTTACATGATGTTATATTGTATACGTCAGAAGCAGTTGGTTTGGTATCTTTGTAGCATAGAGTGGTTCCATGATACGTTTCAACATTACATTGTCCACTGTAACTAAACCTCAACTCAAAAACCATTATTCTATTCTTCCAGTCTAAAATAAAGTATAGATAATAAAAAAAATTTATCAAATTAAATTTAGCTCTAAATGTATAAAAGATATACTATATAGATATAGAATGACCAAATATTTGAGATCAATAAACTGTGTCGAAATAAGTCTTGAAACGAAATAAAGCCAACATTAATCGATACAGGCCGTTATTATGAAGAGAAAGCTGGCTGTTGTCATTATAAATTCTGCATATTGAGGAATAATTTACTGCCTTTTATACAGAGCGCGAACTCGAACTCGAACCCGTACGCGGCGTTCATGATCAATAACGAGTCCCTTAAAAATTTATATAGCAGTCGAACGCGACCTCTAACAAATTTTGGTTGGGTGGTGAATGGCTCAGTGGTTAGCGAGTTGGACTGTCGTCTGCTAGGCGACTAGGTGCCGTGGGTTCGAATCCCGATCGGTGCGAGGAAATAAAAATTAGGTCTGATTCCTAGGCCCGTGCTTTCCCGGAACTACGAGATAGTAGTTTCCCCCCCCTCTATCTAAGAGTAATTTTTTAGGAGATGGTCGCCCGACTTTTTATGCTCAACCAATCACAGCTCAGGATTTTATCCTTATTCTTTATCTTTATTAAATGACTACAGATCATATATTGCAACATACTCACTGTAGCTGTAACGTGAATATCATATACACACACCATACAGTACCCACCAAATACTGTTATACAGGTATATTGCTATTGTCATCAGTATCTGTATCCTCCTAAGCCATTTTGTTTAATGACTTGATTAGGGGAAATAATAAAAAGTCGCGCGGGTGGAAAAATCGCGTTGCGTTAGGACGACAATTCCTGACAACATTCGCTCGGTAATCTGCCTAGTTCGAGTTCATGTTCAGGTTCGGGATCTGTATATAATTTCTGACAAAATTCGCGCGGTTCAAGTCCGCCTAGTTAGGATTCGGGTTCATTGTTCGCGCTGTGTATAAATGGGTCTTTAGTGTGAGAAACAGAATATATTATAAATCGACCAATTGTTTATAACAATCTATAACTGTTTTTAATCTATTATCTATCTATTATCTTCTATTATCTATTATATATATAAGAGGAAGTTTCTGTGTGTGTATGGTCGCCATAGACGGAGGCAGGCAGGAAGGAGATGCTGTGCATGCACAATCCTGTATATGCAAGGATGTGCACCTGAGTCTTTGTTTTGCCATTCGTTGTTTACTTTGTCAAAAAAAAACACACTGAAGACTGCCGAGTGAAACGGAATAATTTTCTTTTATTTACTTTGGCTATTAATAGATTTACCAACGGTTATCAAGTACGTGAAGGCCGATGACAAATTGTTTTTGGATAACCATTTCTACAATTTAAACCAATAGAATGCCTCTCAAATATTCGGCGCCGATATTTTTAACTTTTAAGTACCGAATGTTTTTTCACTACCAACTACTCATGCATTGAATTAAAAATATTTCATGCCGACGATATTTCTTTTAATCAATTACCATTGATTGAAATGGGTTATGTTTTTTTGCTTATTTCCACGTACTGTATAAAAGGAAGTGTCCTGGCTTGAACTTGACGACACCCTGCTTCTTCTATGGTCAGCTCTACGTCGCCTGCTCCAGAGTGGGAAACCCAGAAATCTTTTCATACTGACGAAAAACGTAGTCTACCCTACCCTGAAGTCCTTCAAGACTGATCAGTCAAGGCGCATCCAATGCAGCTGTATAACCAATATCAATCAGCCTTCCAAACTATTGAGCTTTTTGTGTGTGTATGTGTGTGGTTTGTATTGGTGGGTGTGAAAGTCAATTGACTGGTAAATAACCCCGGGCGAAGCCGGGAATAAGCGCTCGTACCGAATAATTTATATCACGAAATTTATTTGTTCTTACCTTGGACTGAATCATTTCTGTTATATAAAACAATAGATTGAAAGTTATATATCCCCTCCAGATCAACACACCACCATTCTAGGCTAGAATTTAGTGTATGGGTGAGCTGGTTATTAAGTGAACCGTCCACGGCTTGACACGCCTCAAAAAAAACATCATATAAACTGCTCATATTAGTTGGCTTGTTTAAAGCAATGTTGTCTATGAAGGAATCTGAAACAATCCAATATATGTTAAATGGAGCATTACAATATGACTATTTAGGAGATTTTGTTGAATTGGAAAGATACAATTCAAATCAGGTCATGACACAGTTGCTGAATATCATTTTATCTCTACAGGTACGTGTGGACAGGGTAGTCTATAATAGGTGCCTCGAATGACACCCCCCCCCCCCTTCAGCTTTTGCCACCATGTTGGGGAATGAAAAGCAGTTTAGACAGAAGTGGCGAAATGTGCACTGATATTTTAAGCTGATTGTGCAGGTTGTGCAGATTGTGGAGTATACTACTCCTCAATTTAATACAAAAATACACAACTTCCTACGCCTAAATGTGGCTTAATATTTTGGAGAATCGACACTACAAGACTTTAATTCTTTAAAGAAGGTAGGCAACATGTAAAGATCTGTAACAACCTAATATTACTTCTGAGATGCCATGGTAACAACATTTTACCCACTCTTTCTTTCATCTTCATTCTGTTAATCTCTTGTTTGTATATCATGTATGTTATCAGCTTATTGTTATTGTTATGCACTTGTTAAATATAAGCCTCATACTTTTTGAGTTTAAGTCAAACTTACCACTACCCCCTACTCATGTAAAAATTTAATAAAAAAAAAAGGGTTACCTTTTGGAAAAAAAGTTTCCATACCGACGTCTATAACAGGTGTGTTACAGCTTGGAAATGTATCATATAAATAACACTTCCGATGACATACATGATACGCCACTCCAAAGCAAAGGCCATCAGCAACACAGGAATAGACACATCCGGCTCGACTTGTAATATTCTCTTGGCGATAGTATCCTGATAAAAGTTTATCCTTTAAGTATAAAGTGAAAAACGTTGAGGATATTTCAAAACTTTCAAGAATCAACCAAAAGAATGTGAATATCCTAAGCAACAGAAACATTTTTCTCTTAATTTCAATCATTTGATTTGATCAAAAAAACAATTTCTTAACGTCCTATGGTCTTTATTTGTTTAAACTGATCAAATCAGAGACACAATCCTTCTAAATGAATTGCGCAAGGTATAAAATAATATTTATAGCGTCCCGATGTATAGCTAGATTATTTTTTTTTTAAAATCAACGATACGAGCCACATGGGATTAGAAAAAGCCGAAGCATACAGTGTAACAGTTCTGCCATGTCTTGATTTCATATTTGAAAATAAAACTAAGAAAGTGAAGACAATCTGGGCAAATTAATTCTTAATGTATTCGATGGAAAACCGATCAAGTCTACATGTAGCAATATATCATATCATTATCGACCGACAGACCTGGATCCATAAGCAACCTCGTGGGAGAATTCAAAATTCTTGAGTAGAAATTTAAGATGAGCTGGAATGGGAGGTGAATGTTGTAATTAGGGGGGAAATGAGCAACAGTTTCAACATGAAATCGTTGATCAGAATGACTCCTTAGGTGATGTTTTCCATCACGAAAGCAGCAGTTCACATGGCGTGACAAAGAAATCATCAAATACAATTGATTGCATAATTTATATGTCGTTAGGTGTACTTAGCACCATCGCAGATATCGAGACAAAGACAAAGAGACTGACTGGGCTAGGCGATCTTCGCCTTAAATGAAACAAGCTGATAGGTTTGATTATATGTATGAATCTATCAAAAGATCGGCACATGTAATAAGAAGACTGCTTTTCAGTTTAGTAATGTTTCCAAGTTTTGTCGAAGTTTCCATCATATAAACCTTACAATAGTGCTATTTGATCTGATTTCAAAATAATAATTTGTTTATTTCAAGGTTTTAAGTTACAGCAACTGCTTTCAAAACGTATGGTTTGTTCATTAAAGATCCAGTTTTACTGTTTTAGAAACACTCTTAATTTGTTGTTGTTGATCTACCAGCTGTAGAATGATACCGAATGCTCTTAAGAACTAGATCTGTTCCTCACAAATCTGGTAGCTTCCATGCTTTTTAGCATTTTGTTGTGTATAATGGGTATAAAACAAACAATTTAAGGATTATATGTAGATTATTGTTGCGTCTATTTGGTGAGACCATTCATGCAAGATATTTAACGTGCGACAATTGCACGTCCACCAAACAAAAAACGCAAAGAAAATCTATATTTAATATTTATATTGTATTTACAGTCGATAATGTTCATGAATCTTTAACATTTTAAGGATATTTTTGCTACAGTGGCTACGATACATATAAATTATTATAATCTGTAATACAGCTCCTGTAAATCAACCCAATAGGTGTGAAATTAACCCAGTAATTGCATGTCCTTGTTACATAACCTTTATTACTCCTTGTCTACTTTAATACCTTGTCTCAATAAAGAGTAAATTTGAAAAATAAAATTTGTGTTTGTTTTGTTTATGATAAATATTTTATATATTTATTGAAAACTGTTAATTTGTACATTATAAATTTGTTCGAAAAAATCGGAAAAATTTTTTCGGATCAATTATTTTGTAACGTTTCTAATGCATTGTAACATTTGTGCATCATTGTTATGCTGTTCCATTGTAACGTTTCTTGTTGGTATGAGAAGACAGACGAGGTCTTTGGGGGTTCAGAAAATACAACAAAGATGCAATGGCATCTAAAGATATATTTTAAACATTAAGAAACACTTCTAGTACTAGTACAATAGAATCATATTAACCCACTGCTACATGTTGGCCTGTCTGGTCAGAACAGCGGTTAACTTTAATCTTCCTAACTCTGACCAGTACTATACTTATATCTATCTATCTGGCCAACATCAGTTACTAATCCGTACCAAACATATTAGTAGTTACTAGTTACTAATAGTGAACGGATCAAGTTACATATCCCCCCCCCCCCCCAAAAAAAACCCACAAAAGATGCAATGATTAATTTTGTGTATAACATCAATTTAAAATAAAATAAGAACAGGTGAGAGTGAATACATGAAATAAAACTGCATGACCAATTAAGTAGAAGAGATATAGACAACTGTAGTCATAAGAACACTAACGTATATGTTGAATGGTGAATATTAATATAAGAAGTACTTATAATATAATACATTGACAGTACAGGTATAAACAAAAATTTGGGTATTGGTAGCTACCATAAGGACTAAGTGGTCAGTGTATATATAAAAACAAAACATCTGGAACTGACCCAAAAGTTAACCTGGAGTTGAACTCAGATCAGGTTCCAAAGAAAATATCTCTTCAATATCAGCTATAGATGTACTAAATAGTAGCATATGATATATTATAATACAATAAATAACAGAAATCAACAATAGAATCAAACGTTCAAGGAAATAAATATTTGTTTCCAGTATAAATTATGTGAATTTTGAGTGAAATATTAAGAACGAAATGAGGGAAAATCTTGTCAATCACATTGAAATACTCAAAAATATCCGTTAACACGATTTTCAGATATCCATTATAAAAATATAACAATAAACAAAACCGTTTAATGCTGAACTAAAAATAAATATACTTTCTCATAATTAATAACAAAATGCGTGATAGCTTTGCTTGTGACTGGCCAACCACCATAACGTATACAATTTAAATATACCTATATCTAAATTATTGCCATCAAATAAATGCTTGATTGTAGGGATAATCATTAATAGCAAATTAAACAAAGATAACAAAACCACCACCATCTTGGCATTACATTTGGTATTTCATACATTACCCTCATGGTTCTGACTCTTATTAAGTCAGCTATATATAATACGGCAAGTCGCAAAAAGTGAATAGCAAAACCGAAGCATGGAAAACAAGAGAAATCCGTTTGTTAAATGTTTTGACTATTCTTTAGCAAAATTAGCGCATAGATTTTAGATAAAATCTGTTTGGAAATTATTTTACTAAAATGTATTCCTTCATTTAGCCCTGTCAAATAGATTTGTTTCAAAAATTTCATTGCCAAAAGAAGAATAAATATTTCTTGAAGGTAAAAATTAAGGTAAATAACAAAAAACAAATGCAATAGGTCACAATTTGACGATTCATGTTTGAATCTCAACAAGCAAGACAAAATTTAGTCATTCAACTTGTGAGTATTACAAACCTACTGAATATAAAAAATAAATCTGGGTTATTTATAGCTTCAAAAATCGATTTAAATCTTGAAAATAAAAAATATAATTATTTACTAACATACCCTATTAAAAGAAATTTTGTTTCTTTGAATGTATTATTGACCTGGACGTTGAAAAGGAGAAAAAGCAATAAAATATTATAAACAGTATGTCCAAAAAGTTCAAATACACCAAGGCACAGTTTCATTA
>JAUJPP010000167.1:0-14210 GCA_030562195.1 Nipponacmea schrenckii
GTTACTGTTGGCATGTGGCCTAATATAATTCGGCTTGTTAAACTGATTACTGGGACCAGATCCACCACTAATCTTATCAGAAAGTCGTTTGCAATCACCTATGTCTTTCACTTTCTAAGGAATATCATCACCGAAAAGGTTCTGATTAAACTTATTACTGTGTGAACACAGATGAGAGAACTCTGTATTTAAGTCTCGAACTTTCATCAACTCTCTACGGAAAAAGTTCAACTGACGGTTGCATTGTCCCATCAAAGCCAATACTTCCATGGACCTGTCAATTTCAAAAACAGAGGCCTCCTGAACTTGACCTTGTTTGTGAACAGTTTTAGTTAGAATACACGCTGCCTTCACTAACAGTGTTTCTATATTTTGTAATTTCTTATCCAAAGTTTTCGATTGACTTGGTAAAACACTCCAAATTTCAGTGTTGCAAAGCACAGTAACTAACGCTGTGCAGTTTTCAGGTCTGGCCACTTTCAAAAGTTCTTGGCACATATTGTCTTCTATACCATTGATGAACCAGTCATTAACAAGGTTAGATAAGTCAGTCAATTTTTCACCAGCACGTTTAAACAAAGTGTCTGGGCCATCACTGACATTGAGAGGAGCATCCCTGATCTCCCCATCTTCTGCATCAGAAGAATCAACATATCTTGGACGATTAGGAGGAAACTGAGAAGTCTGGGGTCCATCCAGATCATAATCCAAAACGGTACTAGGATCATCATTATCATGTATTTCAATTCTGTCTACGACAGCATCATCAAAGTTGTAAACATTGTCCCAATCGATCACACGTTGGGCAAGACTGGACAGTTTATCATCCTGTTTCCTCTGATTGTTTTCGATAGCACGAAGAATGCTCCAGATATCGGATGTAGGCCTAATAGGAGAGATTGATTTCGCATCAATCGGCCTAAAAATAGTATTGTTGATATCAGCGGTCTTCGACCGATTGTCTGCAAGTTCCTCGGAATCTGTCTTTTTGACGGCCCTTCGGAAGAAGTAAGAGATTTCTTCGAAGACGATGAACCATTGTGTTTTCTCTTTTTTATTTTAACCTGCTCCGCAGGTGTAGTAATAACGCCATCCTTCACGGCATGATCTTCAACAACTTCAAGATGGCCGCCTACAACACGTGGGCTGGAACCAGGCATGAAAACCAAGTCAGCAGACAAGGAAAATAAAAGTAAGAGAACGTTTACCACAACTAGAAGACCTCGAAGATCCAGATTGAATTATTAAGTAGACATTATAAAAAAAAATAACCTAAACACAATATAAAAAGTTTAGAAAAACAAGAAGAAACCACGTCTTTCTTGTTCAAGCGCAAGAGGTACACTGATGTTTGGACATGCGCAGTACTCATGGGAGTCTCGTAATGGATTTTTTACCACCATCACTGTGGACTGTAAAAAAATTTGCCATTTTGAAAACATTTCATGGTATAGGCACCATATTTATCTCAAAATCTCACATTCCAATGAATAAAGAGTACCAAGAGTTTGATTAAAATCTTCGCTTTTTATCAAATTAGAATTCATAATAAGATTCTTTACTTCGTACACAGCCACTGGCCAGCCATAAAAATTGACCAAATAAATAGGAACGAAGCCCTAACTCAATTTAGCAGCGCCACTTGTCGTCATAATGATACTGTTCTCATGAAATGCAAGAAATGTTTTTCAACATTTGTTCGGTAAACTTCATTCGGCGTTATGAAGTGGGCAATATTAGTTTGGCTAAATCGTTAATTTGTTCAGTAATATTCTTTATTCGAATGATAAATTTTTAACAACAAATTATGAATTTAGTGAACGAATGTCAAATTAGGTACTCGGTCAACTCGGGTACATGTCAACCCGGAGACACATTTTTGTTAGTTAACTCGGAGACAAAATTAAACTCGGAGACAATATTCTCCAGTCAACCCGGGGACAAATTTACCGATGCCGTTATCATATCTTTAGTTCATTTTTTAGGTCATTGAAATAAAGATTATTCATTGTAATTTTACATTCCGGTTGCCTCAGGTTAAACGATGTAGCTGTGAAAAAGTGGATAAATCACATCTTGTTGGAGAATAAATCTATGAAGAACCATCGATACTTGTGAACAATTTAATCTGATTGAACAATAAAAGATCTATCTATTTATATCAGCTAATCATTATATTCTACTTTCGGTTTGTAGATGTCAAAGTTCAAATGCTTCTGCTCTTTCAGTTAATTAAATGATCGCTGATCATTGTTAATTAATGGATTATCAAGCGTCCGAATTAATTCATGTATTGAATAGTAGTTTTCTGCTCTATAGGTCGAAATTTGATAGCAATTTAGAATTTTGTTGAGCGGTTTTTGTCTTTGAAATATTGAAGGACATTTCATGAGCAGGGCATATTTACGCGAATCTGCAAGGTGGATGCATTCGATTTTTGCTCCCGGATAGACACCTCCACTATGATTTCAATAGAAAATGATACGAAGAAAGCATCGAATTCCAAACAGACTGTCAAAGTTCCTTACTACCGAAATCATGTTTAAAAGAAGTTCCGATCGCAAAAGGTTTTTAAGATATCACCTTTATTCCAATAATATATTATTGTCTCCGAGTTAACTCAAAGTTGTCTCCGAATTAACTTATGGTTGTACCCGAGTTAACTCACTTTGTCTCCGAGTTAACTGTCCCCGAGTTGACTGGTATTCTCAAATTAAGCGTACAAATGTTGATTTTACTGTACTAATGTTTATCACCGAATTAAGCATTAAGAATGATTAATTATGGCAGGGATTGTCTTCCATATACCTTGCCCTTAAGTTTTCTGTTCAATTGGATTTATTTTTGCAGATTCTAAGATTGGTCTATTGTGGTTTGGTTATGTAAGGTTTGATTCATCGTTAAAACAATACTGAACTATAGATTAGAAGGCTTTCTTGCTTTATGGGAGTGAAAACCTCAAATTAAGACATATATTTGCTAAGTTCTTTTTACTTAAATTTTTTTTCCAAATTTTTATTATAATTTTTTATTGATTATGGACTTGTAGCACATATTGATACTTGTTATAGCTTGTTCACATAAACAGGGAACTTTTTAGAATGTGTCATGGTTTTGCCAACTTGCAAGGTTTAACTTGCCCTTAAACCACGTGGTCGTGAAACCTCGGAAAACAGGAGCTTTTGTCATTTTGAAATAAAAGTTAGAAGTACTTACTGTTAAAAACAAACGATGAAATAAATTTCTCCACATTTTGAAGCCGATTTCAATCAACAAGTAACAATTATTGGTATTTTATATTTACTCGACTCCAGGACGTCACCTTTCAAGATTATATATCTACGCATGCGTCAATAATAATTGACATCCGGTTTCGATGACGATTCTACGAGTTACGGCTTCGTCCCTATTTCTTGGCCAACCAGTGGCTGTGTACAAAGTAAAGAATCTTATTATGAATTACAATTTACGGTTTCGATTACGATTCGACTGTGTAAGTCATAGATAGCCTCGAAATAATATCAGAATGTGTTTTGTAGTTCGATATAGAAATGATTTGTTAGTCAATCTGAATATGTTTTGTGGTTTGATATATAGAATTGATGTGTTAGTCAATCAGAATATGTTTTGTGGTTTGATATATAGAAGTGATGTGTTAGTCAATCTGAATATGGTTTGTGGTCCGATATATAGAATTGATGTGTTAGTCAATCTGAATATGTTTTGTGGTCCGATATATAGAATTGATTTGTTAGTCAATCTGAATATGGTTTGTGGTCCGATATATAGAATTGATGTGTTAGTCAATCTGAATATGTTTTGTGGTTTGATATATAGAATTGATTTGTTAGTCAATCTGAATATGGTTTGTGGTCCGATATATAGAATTGATGTGTTAGTCAATCTGAATATGTTTTGTGGTTTGATATATAGAAGTGATTTGTTAGTCAATCTGAATATGTTTTGTAGTTCGATATATAGAAGTGATGTGTTAGTCAATCTGAATATGTTTTGTAGTTCGATATATAGAAGTGATGTGTTAGTCAATCTAAATGTGTTTTGTGGTTTGATATATAGAATTGATGTGTTAGTCAATCAGAATGTGTTTTGTGGTTTGATATATAGAATTGATGTGTTAGTCAATCTGAGTATGTTTTATGGTTTGATATATAGAATTGATGTGTTAGTCAATCTGAATGTGTTTTGTAGTTTGATATATAGAAGTGATGTGTTAGTCAATCTGAATGTGGTTTGTGGTTTGATATATAGAAGTGATGTGTTAGTCAATCTGAATGTGTTTTGTGGTTCGATATATAGAAGTGATGTGTTAGTCAATCTGAATATGTTTTATGGTTTGATATATAGAATTGATGTGTTAGTCAATCTGAATGTGTTTTGTAGTTTGATATATAGAAGTGATGTGTTAGTCAATCTAAATGTGTTTTGTAGTTTGATATATAGAATTGATGTGTTAGTCAATCTGAATATGTTTTGTAGTTTGATATATAGAATTGATGTGTTAGTCAATCTGAATATGTTTTGTAGTTTGATATATAGAATTGATTTGTTAGTCAATCAGAATGTGTTTTGTGGTTTGATATATAGAATTGATGTGTTAGTCAATCTAAATGTGTGTTGTGGTTTGATATATAGAAGTGATGTGTTAGTCAATCTGAATGTGGTTTGTGGTTTGATATAAAGAAATGATGTGTTAGTCAATCTGAATGTGGTTTGTGGTTTGATATATAGAAGTGATGTGTTAGTCAATCTGAATGTGTTTTGTGGTTTGATATATAGAATTGATGTGTTAGTCAATCTGAATGTGTTTTGTGGTTTGATATATAGAATTGATGTGTTAGTCAATCTAAATGTGTTTTGTGGTTTGATATATAGAAGTGATGTGTTAGTCAATCAGAATGTGTTTTGTGGTTTGATATATAGAATTGATGTGTTAGTCAATCAGAATATGTTTTGTGGTTTGATATATAGAATTGATGTGTTAGTCAATCTGAATATGTTTTGTGGTTTGATATATAGAAGTGATGTGTTAGTCAATCTGAATATGTTTTGTGGTTTGATATATAGAAGTGATGTGTTAGTCAATCAGAATGTGTTTTGTGGTTTGATATATAGAATTGATGTGTTAGTCAATCAGAATATGTTTTGTGGTTTGATATATAGAATTGATGTGTTAGTCAATCTGAATATGTTTTGTGGTTTGATATATAGAATTGATGTGTTAGTCAATCTGAATATGTTTTGTGGTTCGATATATAGAAGTGATTATAGCTGTATTTTCAATTGAGTTGTATAGTTTGGTTTCGTCTGCAAAAAGTTTGATTATACTGTGGATAGCATCAGGAATGTCGTTAATGTAAATTCAAAACAGTACTGGACCTAGTACACTTCTTTGAGGGACTCCACTGTCAACAGGTATCCATGGAGATGTCTTTGAATTTAGTAGTACTCGTTTTGTATTGGTTAAAAAACATTCGATTCCCAACTGTTTTAGTTTAATCAGTATTCGTTGGTGTGGAACCTTGTCAAACGCTTTCTGGAAATCAAAGTAAATGACATCAATTGGACAGTTGTTATCTATAGAATTAGTAACGTGATCCAATACTTCGAGTAACTGTAGGGTGGTGTTTCTTCCTTTGTGAAATCCATATTGTTCGGGGTGAAGAAGGAGGTTATTTTCAAGGAAACTCATGATTTCTTCTCGTACAAAGGACTCCAATACTTTTACGATTATACTGGTCAGGCTGATGGGTCGATAATTTGAAGCTTTATCTTTACATCCTTTTTTATGAAGTGGTATTACATTGGCTTCTCTCCAGGGCTGTGGTAGAATTCCTTCGTCTATAGATCTCTGAAATAGTAAGGTTAGAGGTACTGCTAGTTCCTGAGATGCTTCTTTGAGAATTTTTGGGTGTTCTCCATCTGGCCCGGCTGATTTGGTTGGGTCTCTATCAGAGAGTTTCTTTGCAACTTTCTCTTCATTGATAACAATAGTAGTCAGAGTAGGAATTCTATGTTGGCATGCAGGTAAGTTTCTTAGGTCTTCTTTCGTAAATGTACTCCCAAAAAAGGCATTAAATTCAGTAGCTTTCTCAGTATCGTCGGTTATTGTGGACCCAGTGTCTGTAGTTAGGTATTTCACGGTATTCTTGGCCCCAACTTTCGAATGGACATATCTCCAGAAATTTTTGGGGTTGTGTTTAATATCGTCAACGATCATTGCTTCAAAGTTCATCTAAGCTCGTACTTGCTTACTTGTAGCTAGGTTTCTTGCCTTGCGATAGTTTTCGTAGTGAGTTGGAGATTTATTTCTGTAGTATCTGTTCCACATTTTCCTTTTCATCCTTAGTGCATCGATTACATCTTTGTTGAACCATAGTCTTAACACTGCCTATAGTCTTGATAACTTGACCGGGTGCATCGTGACACCTCCTATAGTCAAGATAGCTCTACAAGTTGTGTCTTAACACCGCCTATATTGCCACGATAGCTCAACCAGGTGCGTCTTAACACCGCCTTTAGCCAAGATAGCTCAACCAGGTGCGTCTTAACACCGCCTTTAGCCAAGATAGCTCAACCAGGTGCGTCTTAACACCACCTGTAGCCAAGATAACTGAACCAGGTGCGTCTTAACACCAACTATAGCCAAGATTACTCAACCGGGTGCATCGTAACACCGCCTATAGCCAAAATAACTCAACCAGGTGCGTCTCAACACCGTCTATAGCCATGATAACTCAACCGGGTGCGTCTTAACACCGTCTATAGCCATGATAACTCAACCAGGTGCGTCTTAACACCGTCTATAGCCAAGATAACTCAACCAGGTACGTCTTAACACCGTCTATAGTCTAGATAGTCACGTTATCTATTGACTCTACTGGAAGGTTATTTCTAAAAATAGTGGTTTTGTGTGCAGTGTCAGTCAAGTGGATGTTGATAAAATGTAGTGGTTTACGTGTATTTTCATTTTGACTAGTTCAAAATTTTCATGGTCATGCTATTTTGAATTTTTGTACAGAAAATAAGTATGGGCCAGGCTTTCATGTGATATATTGGAAGTTTTCAACAAGATTTCTGGAAAAAGTTATTGAAGCTTGAATTTCGTGATTTAACATGGAAACAGATGGCAAATGATTTACTGGACTGAGTTTGTCATTGACTAGTCTGCTACAACATACACCAATTAGAAGTCATCATACTATTGTTGAAGAGTGAAATGTATTTAAGTTAATTGTAATTAGTCATTCACAGCATTAACTAATAGTCAGTTAAAGTCACCCTTCACTGCCTCTATTTCTCTACTATATCTTTCTCTGTATCTGAGCTTTCATCACCTCAGACTTTCTATTTCTATACCATGAACTCTGCTAATTAGTGTTTTTAGGCTTGACAACTTGGTCATTCAGATATAGTTTTCATGTAGTAAGAACAGGTTTTATGTCACTTGGATATTTTGGAGTGCAAACTTATATTGAATCTTCTTTAATATAACATGGAACAGATTGGTAATTGTTTGTATCAGATATATTGTTTTAATATATTCTGAAAGTTGGACTTCCTGTTTTAGGTATGTTTTGATTTATATTTCATAGTTTTGTGTACCCTAGTAACCACCTGTGTCAGCCATCTTTGATTTTAGTCTTGTAGTAAAAGTTTAGCTCCAGTTTTTCAACATTTATATTAAATACTTTCATATTCATTCACTCCAGCATTTTCCTACATTTAAACATCCCACTACAACCTTTTATAATCCCTAATTTTCAGATCTTAGTCCTGGTAAGGTACTACACCTTAGTTAGTTTAGTTAATTAAAACCCCTTTTTAGGGTAGGTTATTCGGCGCTACTTCACTTATGTACCTCTCTATGATTTTAATAGTTTATCCACTAAAAGACACCAGGGTCATGTTAAGGACATTATTCTGAATGTTCACACCAAATTTCATCGCAATCGGACCATTTTTACTACCCTAAATCGATTTTTTTGTTCGTACAATTGTCGCTCTTTTCATAAATAATGTTCGAATGTCGAAAAAAGGATAACTTCAATTTCAACATGAATAAAGGCAAAGAGTAAATATAAGAGTCGTTTCGTACTAATACACACTAACTCGAGACAATTTATGTGACTTTTCGTACTAAGTTAGTAACATTCAAATATAATTCAAATTATTTGTTTTATGGACAACATATTCGTTTTACAACTCCAAATTCGAAATAGACAAAAGTAAACGATGTGTCAGGCCCCATACTGTTTGCCAAAACAGGTACCGGTAGGTGAAATGACAATTCATGTTTTGATGATGTAATCCGAAAAAGTTATCGATTACTCACATGTCTCATGAGTAATCACGATGACAATAACTCACATGGCTCGTGAGTCACCTTACTGACCCACACTGTCCAGTAGCGGGCCTTTAAGTAAGCTTAAATATCGTCTACATTAGCCATATAGTCTCTACTTCAGTATACTACCGCTACCGGAAATAAGAATCCAAAAAATTAGATTTTTGTATGATGTGACCCACGGACACTGAAAATGACTCACATGGCTCGGGAGTCACCTCACTGATCCACACTGTCCAGTACAGGGCCTTTAAGTAAGCCTACATATCGTCTAAAGAGGCCATATAGCCCCTACTTCAGTATACTACCGCTACCGGAAATGATGATCCAAAAAATTAGATTTTTTAATGATGTAACCCACAGACACTGACAATGACTCAAGATTCACCTCACTGACCCACACTGCCCAGTACAGAGCCTTAAAGTAAGCCTACATATCGTCTATATAAGCCATAATGCTCCTACTTCAGTATACTACCGCTACCGGAAATGATGATCAAAAATTTTTGATTTTTTTATGATGTGACCCACAGTCACTGACCCTAACTCACAACACTCGAGAGTTACCACACTGTACCACACTGTCCAGTACAGGGCCTTTAAGTAAGCTTACATATCAACTATACCAGCCACATAGCCCCTACTTCAGTATACAACCGCTACCGGAAATAAGGATCCAACAAATTAGATTTTTGTATGATGTGACCCACAGACAATGACAATGACTCACATGACTCGAGAGCCATGTAGCCCCTACTTCAGTATACTACCGCTACCGGAAATGATGATCCAAAAATTAGATTTTTTCATGATGTAACCCACAGACACTGACAATGACTCACAACACTCGAGAGTTACCAGACTGTCCCACACTGTCCAGTACAGAGCCTTTAAGTAAGCCTACATATCGTCTATATAAGCCATATAGCCCCTACTTCAGTATACTACCGCTACCGGAAATAATGATCCAAATTTTTTTATTTTTTTATGATGTGACCCACAGACACTGACACTAACTCACAAGGCTCGAGAGTCACCTCACTGACCCACACTGCCCAGTATTTCCGGTAGCGGTAGTATACTGTCGTAGCGGCTATATGGCCTATATAGACGATATGTAGGCTTACTTAAAGGCCCGCTACTGGACAGTGTGGGTCAATGAGGTGACTCTCGAACCATGTGAGTCATCGTCAGTATCTGTGGGTCACATCATGAGAAAATTAAGTTTTTTTGATCATCATTTCCGGTAGGGGTAGTATACTGAAGTAGGGGCTATATGGCTTATATAGACGATATGTAGGCTTACTTAAAAGCCCTGTACTGATCAGTGTTTGACAGTGAGGTGACTCTAGAGCCATGTGAGTCATCGTCAGTGTCTGTAGGTCACATCATAAAAAAATCTAATTTGTTGGATCCTTATTTCCGGTAGCGGTAGTATACTGAAGTAGGGGCTATATGGCGTATATACACAATATGTAGGCTTACTTAAAGGCCCTGTACTGGACAGTGTGGGTCAGTGAGGTGACTCTCGAGCCATGTGAGTCATTGTCAGTGTCTACTGGTCACATCATAAAAAAATCTAATTTTTTGGATCCTTATTTCCGGTAGCGGTAGTATACTGAAGTAGGGGCTATATGGCCTGTATAGATGATATGTAAGCTTACTTAAAGGCCCGTTGCTGCACAGTGTGGGTCAGTGAGGTGACTCTAGAGCCTTGTGAGTCATCGTCAGTGTCTGTGGGTCACATCATAAAAAAAAAAAAAATTTTTTGATCATCATTTCCGGTAGCGGTAGTATACTGAGGTAGGGGCTATATGGCTTGTTTACAAGATATGTAAGCTTACTTAAAGGCCCGTTGCTGGACAGTGTGGGTCAGTGAGGTCACTCTCGAGCCTTGTGAGTTAGTGTAAGTGTCTGTGGGTCATATCATAAAAAAATCAAATATTTTTGATCATCATTTCCGGTAGCGGTAGTATACTGAAGTAGGGGCTATATGGCGTATATAGACGATATCTAGGCTTACTTAAAAGCCCTGTACTGGACAGTGTGGTTCAGTGAGGTGATTCTCGAGCCATGTGAGTCATTGTCAGTGTCGGTGGGTCACATCATAAAAAAATCTAATTTGTTGGATCCTTATTTCCGGTAGCGGTAGTATACTGAAGTAGGGGCTATATGGCGTATATACACAATATGTAGGCTTACTTAAAGGCCCTGTACTGGACAGTGTGGGTCAGTGAGGTGACTCTCGAGCCATGTGAGTCATTGTCAGTGTCTACTGGTCACATCATAAAAAAATCTAATTTTTTGGATCCTTATTTCCGGTAGCGGTAGTATACTGAATTAGGGGCTATATGGCCTATATAGACGATATGTAGGCTTACTTGAAGGCTCTGTACTGGACAGTGTAGGTCAGTGAGGTGACTCTAGAGCCATGTGAGTCATCGTCAGCGTCTGTGGGTCACATCATAAAAAAAATCTAATTTTTTGGATACTTATTTCCGGTAGCGGTAGTATACTGAAGTAGGGGCTATATGGGGTATATAGACAATATGTAGGCTTACTTAAAGGCCCTGTACTGGACAGTGTGGGTCAGTGAGGTGACTCTCGAGCCATGTGAGTCATCGTCAGTATCTGTGGGTCACATCATGAGAAAATTAAGTTTTTTTGATCATCACTTCCGGTAGCGGTAGTATACTGAAGTAGGGGCTATATGGCTTATATAGACGATATGTAGGCTTACTTAAAGGCCCCGTACTGATCAGTGTGGGACAGTGAGGTGACTCTAGAGCCATGTGAGTCATCGTCAGCGTCTGTGGGTCACATCATAAAAAAATAAAAAATTTTGGATCATCATTTCCGGTAGCGGTAGTATACTGAAGTAGGGGCTATATGGCTTATATAGACGATATGTAGACTTACTTAAAGGCCCTGTACTGGACAGTGTGGTACAGTGTGGTAACTCTCGAGTGTTGTGAGTTAGGGTCAGTGTCTGTGGGTCACATCATAAAAAAATCAAACATTTTTGATCATCATTTCCGGTAGCGGTAGTATACTGAATTAGGGGCTATATGGCCTCTTTAGACGATATGTAGGCTCACTTGAAGGCCCTGTACTGGACAGTGTGGGTCAGTGAGGTGACTCTAGAGCCATGTGAGTCATCGTCAGCGTCTGTGGGTCACATCATAAAAAAATCTAATTTTTTGGATCCTTATTTCCGGTAGCGGTAGTATACTGAAGTAGAGGCTATATGGCGTATAAAGACAATATGTAGGCTTACTTAAAGGCCCTGTACTGGACAGTGTGGGTCAGTGAGGTGATTCTCGAGCTATGTGATTCATCGTCAGTATCTGTGGGTCACATCATGAGAAAATTAAGTTTTTTTGATCATCATTTCCGGTAGCGGTAGTATACTGAAGTAGGGGCTATATGGCTTATATAGACGATATGTAGGCTTACTTAAAAGCCCTGTACTGATCAGTGTGGGACAGTGAGGTGACTCTAGAGCCATGTGAGTCATCGTCAGTGTCTGTAGGTCACATCATAAAAAAAGAAAAAAATTTGGATCATCATTTCCGGTAGCGGTAGTATACTGAAGTAGGGGCTATATGGCTTATATAGACGATATGTAGGCTTACTTAAAGGCCCTGTACTGGACAGTGTGGAACAGTGTGGTAACTCTCGAGTGTTGTGAGTCATTGTCAGTGTCTGTGGGTTACATCATTAAAAAATCTAATTTTTTGGATCATCATTTCCGGTAGCGGTAGTATACTGAAGTAGGGGCTATATGGCTTGTATACAAGATATGTAAGCTTACTTAAAGGCCCGTTGCTGGACAGTGTGGGTCAGTAAGGTGACTCACGAGCCATGTGAGCCATCGTCAGTGTCTGTGGGTCACATCTTAAAAAAATCAAAAATTTTTAATCATCATTTCCGTTAGCTGTAGTATACTGAAGTAGAGACTATATGGCTAATGTAGACGATATTTAAGCGTACTTAAAGACCCGCTACTGGACAGTGTTGGTCAGTGAGGTGACTCTTAAGCCTTGTGAGTTATTGTCATTGTGATGACTCATGAGACATGTGAGTAATCGATAACTTTTTCGGATTACATCATCAAAACATGAATTGTCATTTCACCTACCGGTACCTGTTTTGGCAAACAGTATGGGGCCTGACACATCGTTTACTTTTGTCTATTTCGAATTTGGAGTTGTAAAACGACTATATTGTCCATAAAACAAATAATTTGAATTATATTTGAATGTTATTAACTTAGTACGAAAAGTCACATAAATTGTCTCGAGTTAGTGTGTATTAGTACGAAACGACTCTTATATTTACTCTTTGCCTTTATTCATGTTGAAATCCTTTTTTCGACATTCGAACATTATTTATGAAAAGAGCGACAATTGTACGAACAAAAAAATCGATTTAGGATAGTAAAAATGGTCCGATTGCGATGAAATTTGGTGTGAACATTCAGAATAATGTCCTTAACATGACCCTGGTGTCTTTTAGTGGATAAACTATTAAAATCATAAAGAGGTACATAAGTGAAGTAGCGCCGGTTATTCTTCATATAGCGGTCATTATGCATTGTTAGATTTCATATATTTCATATGATTAAGGTGTTGCTGTATGCATATATAAGCTCAATTCTTATTTCATTGTGATTAAGGGTAGTTTGATGTGTATTATATTTTACTTGTAGATATTATATGTTCCTGATTATATCCCTTGTATTTTCAGAGTTTTTGTTATGTAATAAATCGGTTAATTAAACCCTTTGTATGGTCACCCCCTTGCAATTATTATTCTGTTATATATTGTATAGATGTTCCAAACAAGTACAACTATATGATCATACTATTATTGTGTTATACATTGTATAGATGTTCCAAACAAGTACAACTATATGATCATACTATTATTGTGTTATACATTGTATAGATGTTCCAAACAAGTACAACTATATGATCGTACTATTATTGTGTTATATATTGTATAGATGTTCCAAACAAGTACAACTATATGATCATACTATTATTGTGTTATACATTGTATAGATGTTCCTAACAAGTACAACTATATGATCATACTATTATTGTGTTATATATTGTATAGATGTTCCAAACAAGTACAACTATATGATCATATTATTATTGTGTTATATATTGTATAGATGTTCCAAACAAGAACAAATATATGATCATACTATTATTGTGTTATATATTGTATAGATGTTCCAAACAAGTACAACTATATGATCATACTATTATTGTGTTATATATTGTATAGATGTTCCAAACAAGTACAACTATATGATCATACTATTATTGTGTTATATATTGTATAGATGTTCCAAACAAGTACAACTATATATATTTATATAAACACGTGGAACTAAGTCTCGTGATTTATAGACTCCAGTAGTTAAAAATAAATAAAACATGGATGACAAAACTAACATGTGTTGTAATGTAATTTAATCCTATACTAATTACAATCAGGATAAAGCACAACATATTGTAAGAAATGTGCTCGATTCATTAGCCCATAAGGTGCAGAAAAGTTGGACGTAAAACTCCATTCATTTTATTTACAATGTATTACAGTCAATAAACCATCAATATATACATATAATTTAAGAAACTGTTTGACACAAATCTGTCAGCTTCTAATAAGAATACAGGTACAGTGCAAGTTGTACTAATTTACTGACGATTTGCAACATTAAAGGTGTCAGATTTACTACATTCCATCATGGGTGTCTATCATTGAATAAATTTCCATCAGATTAGATTTTGTACTTTACAATGAAAACCTTCTGAAAGGTTAACAAAAG
>JAUJPP010000168.1:0-14135 GCA_030562195.1 Nipponacmea schrenckii
TCTACTATATGTGCCTCCAAACTTTCAGGTTGTGAATTGGGAAATGCTTTGTATGCTAATCGTTTCAAATTGTACCCAAAATCTGCCACCGATTCGTCATAATGGCGCCGCCTATTCCTGTATTCAACCCGGTGCGCTGGAAGTCTATGACCTGGATTGAATCGTCGTTCGAGAGCCAACTTCACCTCATCATAGTCGTCAAGCTGTGCGGGGGTGAGCGTGCTCAGCAACCTCAAGGCTGTACCCCTCAAGCAGATAACCAACTGTTGCGCCCGATCAAACCTATCCCATTGATTCCAATTGGCGACCCTTTCAAATTGTATTATAAAATCGGCCCAATCGGTTTTATCGCCATCAAATTTCTCTGGCTCTTTTTCCCTCCTAGACATAGTCGGTCTCTGCACAATACGGGGGGTGTCAACATTACAATGGCTTGTCCTATAGCCAACTTTCGACCTCTCCAAACCCGTCTGTTCAATTGGAAAAGGCGTACTCACAAACCTAGGGTAACTGGAGTACGTCGACCGGGTAGATGTTGTCACATAGAGTGGTCCCGAGTTTGACCTGGGCTCTGGACCGGAAGTAGATACAACAACATTAACCTTTTCAAAATTGTCTTCGGTGTCCATATGTCGGAACCCTACTCTAGACCTACTATACTCAGTCGGGCACATTTCATATTCTAATTCCTCGTACTCATTTCTCAATTAAGACATAGCACCTGTTTCCCAAGAATATGGGCGAAACTCTGGTTGTCTAGCAATTGGTGCTTGTCTACTTACATACGTCGGTGAATAAATTGAACCAACACTCGAACCTGTTACCCTACCTTCAACAGCACTACTACTAATCGGTCCAGCACCTTGACTCTGATGGTCATTGCTCCAGGAAAAATTCTCCATGTCTTACCGTTAAACTTATGAAACGTATACAAAAAACAACAAAAAACTATACGGTTCTAAAACTTTTAACAAAACGAAAACCCTAAACAGAATACAACCTAAATGACCCTATACTAATTATTCCTTACACCTCTCGTGAAACCACATAATCTCAGAATCCTGGCAAGCTCGCAAAAAATACGTAGCAGGAGAGCTCGATATTGACCAACGAACTCAACCCGCCAGGGCTCAAGATACTGGATAGTGGTCTTGGGAGAAGCAGAAGGAATACGACAGTAATACTACAGTTTATTTACATGAAAACAAAACACAAGACATTTGAACAACAATTACATACATAAATACTAAACTTTTCCGACTTGTGATAAAATACCCTATATTTGGGACAGGTTGTCTATTAGAGCGGAGCTTTTAAAAACTCCCGTCATAGAGAACCAAGAACCAACCCATACCGGGAATTAATTTTGCCAACAAGCCAAATAGCCAGATCGTCTAAGGACTAGGAACTGTAGTACTTTAAGCTATGAGCGGAATGCTGGGACTCCCATAGAATCAGGTACACAGAGCCAAACTTACCCAGTTTAGAGCCCACGACCGACTGACTTATCAACGCTAAAGTGCGTCCTTTTATACCTAATAACTGCACGTGCAAAGTGCGACATCTACTACCATTGGTCAATATTTGCATAACAAGTTTTTAATTGGCTAACGTTTCATAACAAGTAAATGCCCGGCTTTGACAATCAAGTACAGCCACTTGCTAGGAAATCCTACTTCCGATTACGTTACAATCTATAAATACACTGTTTGTAAATGCCGTATGAAATTCCCTACACAGATTTTATGAAATAAAAAACCCAAAATTGGTATTTATTTTGTTAATTTATCTAAAATTAATGCTTGAATTTTCATGGTAAAACGACCATGTCGCATATCATTTAAGAGACAATTTAATTTGGAGTCCAATGATGTATACCACATTGATGTGGGATGAATATATTTTATGTTAGTACTGGAGTTGTAAAATTTCATTTTGCTTTTTTAAAATATGCTTCTGCACTTTTGGCACATATCCTTTATTGAAGAGTTTTGAGGCTATTATAAAACAGAAAATCTCAAGTCAATTTGTTCATAAGGAAATGTGGTATTGCCGTTCAAAGTTTCAAAAATGTCAGAATTCGGTTGGCTATAAGACCCAGAAGTTGATATTTTTCATTCAATATTGTCATATCTATAGACAGCTGAGGTCAAGGCCATTCTATATGGAAAATTTCAAGGTCATTGAAGGTGAAGGTCACAAGATATAGAATTTTAAATTTTCAAAAAAATTCAAACGGGCATAAAATAAATGTAAGTTCGAAAATCAAAATTCTGTTTCAAACATCCTTTAGATAAGGGAGCAAGGTTTTGATAGATACCAAAATCATACAAATCGGATAATAAATGACGGACTAATTAAATTTTAAAGAAAATTTGCCATTCTCGGAAAAATGGCGCATGCGCAACTAGCAATTGGAATGTTTTTCTTCTCGAGGGATGCAAATTATTTTGTATAGCTAATATATACTATTTTTGCTTACATTCTTGAAATACACGGGATGTAGGGTCGCCTGAAATGAGATAAAAAAAAACGGAAGTCCCCACGCCCAAACCGGAAGTGATCAAAAAGTTTTGATGATATATTTTTAATTGTGTTGCGTATCTATCTATATCCTAAATTTCAGATCGATCCGAACATTAGAGCCCGTAAGTGTAACATAACCGTCCAAAATTGCAAAATAGTCAGATTTCGGTGGGCTATAAAACCGGAAGTTAATATTTGTCATGCAATATCAGCACATCTATAGACAGCTGAGGTCAAGGACATTCTACATCTCAAATGTCAAGGTCATTGAAGGTCAAGGTCACGAGATATAGAGTTTTAAATTTTCGAAAAATTCGAACGGGCATAAAAAAAATTCAAATTCGAAAATCAAAATTCTGTTCCCAACATTTTTTAGATAAAGTATCAAGGTTTCGATAGACACCAAAATCATAAAAATCGGTTAATAATTGGCGGACTTATTAAATTTTTAAGAAAATTTGCCATTTTTGAAAACTGCGCATGCGCAACATTCAATTTAATTTTTCTTCATCTCAGGGGATTAAAATCATTTAGTATAGCTAAAATATACTGTTTTTGTTTAGAATCATGAATTACATGGGAAGCAGGGTCGCCCGACATGAGACGAAAAAACCGGAAGTCCCCACGCCCAAACCGGAAGTGATCAAAAAATTTTGATGATGTAGTTTTAATTGCGCTGCCTATCTATCTATATCCTGTAAATTTCAGACCGATGCGACTATTAGGGCCCGAGCTAGCTTGAAATCTTATTTGCATATTATGCAATTAGCCACTTTCGGGTTAGCGAAAATTTCATGTTAGATATTCATTTTTGATTCCAGCCCATATAAAAACCATTGGTGAAAACAGAAATAGTCTATCTTTTTCCGTTTGGGCTAGCGAGCTTCCCAAAAAAAAAAAAAAAAAAAAAAAAAAAATAACTAGAGCCACACGTGGCACAGAGTGGGACTTTGCTAACGTTGCAAAATTGCAACAAACAGGCCGAAACATCTGATTTTCTGGGAGAAACTGGCCAAAGCAACGAGGTATCTGTGTGCAAAGAATTTTTTGGAAAAATGTTATTTCCTACAGATGTAAAGCGCTGACCGATATAACTGGTAAATTGGAAGTTTACCCGAATGTGCCACGCCCATCTAATTTACTTTTGCGTAAATCTAATCTCATATAAAATATATATTCATGGTACAAATTTGAAGCTTGTACATCTAATAGATCACGAGATATACACAAATACGTTTCAAAAAAGCAAAATGTACTTTAATTTTAAAAGTCCAAAAATTAAATTTTCATTTTAAAAACTTTTGTTGTGCATCGCTGGAAAGAGGACAAAAGGCGCCTTGGGAATGTGAAAAAAATAACCCTCTAAATTAATTAGGTCACGCTCTAGAGCAGTCCAACGTTGCAAATTTTGCTGCTTTCGAGCAGCTATAAAACCGGAAATAGACGTCAGAAGTCTAATGCCAAATTGTCAACTGATAGCTAAAGTCAGTGACCAATGACCTTGTAAAGGTCAAGGTCACCAAAGGTCAAAGTCACTAGAAATAAGCCCCCAAACTAAAAAAAAAACTGATTTTTTGCAAATATCGCAAAATTGCAACAAACAGGCAGAAACATTTGATTTTTTGGGATAAACTGGCCAAAGTAATGAGATATATGTATGCAAGTTACTTTTTTGAAAAACGTTATTTACTGCAGCCGTAATTCGCTGACCGATATAAATGGTAAATTTGAAGTTCACCCGGATGTGCCACGCCCATCTCGTTTTTTTGGAGGGGAATCTAATCATATTCAAAATGTATATTCACAGTAAAAATTTGAAGCTTGTACAGCTAATAGATCACGAGATATACACACATACATTTCAAGCAAGCGAAAATACGGCAAAATGTACTTTTCTTTGCAAAAATCAAAAAATTCAATTTTCATTTTACAAACTTTTGTTATATATCGTTGGAAAGAGGACAAAAAACAATCAAAGAATCTGAAAAAATTAACACTCTAAATTAATTAGGTCACGCTCTAGAGCAGCCCAAAGTTGCGAATTTTGCTGTTTTCGGGCAGCTATAAAACCGGAAGTAGACGTCGGAGGTCAAAGTTCAAAGTATCAACTGATAGCCAAGGTCAATGACCTTTGACCTACTAAAGGTCATGGTCACCAAAGGTCAAGGTCACGAGAAATAAGCCCCCAAACTTTGAAAAAATTCAACCGGATATTGCAAAAATGCAAAAGCGAAATTCAAAAATCGACTTCCAATGTTTTTTTGCAATTTTTATGTTCTTTCATTTGACACCAAAAATCATTTCAATCGGATAAGCCATAATGTCTGAATTAAATTCGCGCAATTTCAGAAAAATCAAAATGGCGGCGAAAGTTGCGCATGCGGCCTTGATTTTATTTTCTTCGCTTTTTTGTATGGCTAATGGCTACCCGATGATACAAGTTTGAATCTCATACATTAATAAAACCGGAAGTTATTAAACCGGACGTAAAACTCTTTTTTTCGCAAAAACCGGAAGTGACGCAAAAATTTTGACCTATTTTTTGGAAATCATTCCATGGGCTACATATACTCAATTTTTTTAAGATAAATCGGTCTTTAAATAACAAAGTTGCAAAAATGTGCAAAATACGGCAAAAAAATGTGTGCTACGAATTTTCAAATTTTTGAAATTTTGAAATTGCTATCTTGTTGGAAATTATTTCAATTTTCCCAAAAAATGCAAACCCGACGAAAATCGATTGAAAATTGCGACTTCTAGAGCCACTGACCGACTTTTTAGGTATGTTGTAATGCAGCACTTCCGGTTTTGCAAAAATGTTCCAATTTATATTTAATAGAAACGTCGCCACGACAGAAGGTGTAGAGAAGTTGTGAAATTGCTGCAACTCTTGCAGCCTAGGCTGTGTGCCCTGTGTAAATTTCGAAAAAAAAAAAAAAAAAAAAAAAAGAATTGACAAACCGATAACAAACTGGGACTTTGCGGTAGCAAAGTCCCACAACTAGAACTGTGAACAGCTCCGAGCGTGGCAACTATGCGTTATCCCATGGATTTCGAACATTTTGAAACTTCTAACCTGCTAGCTTTCAATTCCGGTACTTTTCAGCCTCCAATTGTGGAACAAGCGTAACAATATTGTTAGATCTATAGACAGCTGATGTCAAGGCCATTCTATATGGAAAATTTCAAAGTCATTGAAGGTGAAGGTCACAAGATTTAGAATTTCAAATTTTTTAAAAAAATTCAAACGGGCATAAATAATAGATGACGGACTAATTAAATTTTAAAGAAAATTTGCCATTATCGGAAAAATGGCGCATGCGCAACTAGCAATTGGAATTTTTTTCTTCTCGGGGGATACAAATTATTTTGTATAGCTAATATATACTGTTTTTGCTTACATTCTTGAATTACACGGGATGTAGGGTCGCCTGAAATGAGATAAAAAACCGGAAGTCCCCACGCCCAAACCGGAAGTGATCAAAAAATTTTGATGATATATTTTTAATTGTGTTGCGTATTTATCTATATCCTGTAAATTTCAGATCGATCCGAACATTAGAGCCCGAAAGTGTAATATAACCGTCCAAAATTGCAAAATAGTCAGATTTCGGTGGGCTATAAAACCGGAAGTTAATATTTGTTATGCAATATCAGCACATCTATAGACAGCTGAGGTCAAGGACATTCTACATCTCAAATGTCAAGGTCATTAAAGGTCAAGGTCACGAGATATAGAGTTTTAAATTTTTGAAAAATTCGAACGGGCATAAAAAAAATTCAAATTCGAAAATCAAAATTCTGTTCCCAACATTTTTTAGATAAAGTATCAAGGTTTTGATAGACACCAAAATCATAAAAATCGGTCAATAATTGGCGGACTTATTAAATTTTTAAGAAAATTTGCCATTTTTGAAAACTGCGCATGCGCAACTTTTAATTTAATTTTTCTTCATCTCAGGGGATTAAAATCATTTAGTATAGCTTAAATATACTGTTTTTGTTTAGATTCTTGAATTACATGGGAAGCAGGGTCGCCCGACATGAGACGAAAAAACCGGAAGTCCCCACGCCCAAACCGGAAGTGATCAAAAAATTTTGATGATGTAGTTTTAATTGCGCTGCCTATCTATCTATATCCTGTAAATTTCAGACCGATCCGACTATTAGGGCCCGAGCTAGCTTGAAATCTTATTTGCATATTATGCAATTAGCCACTTTCGGGTTAGCGAAAATATTATGTTAGATATTCATTTTTGATTCCAGCCCATATAAAAACCATTGGTGAAAACAAAAATAGTCTATCTTTTTCCGTTTGGGCTAGCGAGATTCCCAAAAAAAAAAAAAAAAAAAAAAAAAAAAAAAAAAATAATCCGAACGAAAACAAAGCGTGACAAATTTTATTTGCCACGCAACTAGAGCCACACGTGGCACAGAGTGGGACTTTGCTAACGTTGCAAAATTGCAACAAACAGCCCGAAACTTTTGATTTTCTGGGAGAAACTGGCCAAAGCAACGAGGTATCTGTGTGCAAAGTACCTTTTGAAAAACGTTATTTCCTACAGACGTAGAACGCTGACCGACATAAATGAAAAATTGTAAGTTTACCCGGATGTGCCACGCCCATCTCATTTATTTTGGCGTAAATCTAATCATATTTGAAATGTATATTAACGGTATAAATTTGAAGCTTGAACATCTAATAGATCACGAGATATGCACAAATACATTTCAAAAAAGCAAAATGTACTTTAATTTTAAAAGTGCAAAAATTGAATTTTCATTTTAAAAACTTTTGTTATGCATCGCTGGAAAGAGGACAAAAGGCGCCTTCCGAATGTGAAAAAAATAATCCTCTAAATTAATTAGTTCACGCTCTAGAGCAGTCCAACGTTGCAAATTTTGCTGCTTTCGAGCAGCTATAAAACCGGAAATAGACGTCAGAAGTCTAATGCCAAATTGTCAACTGATAGCTAAAGTCAGTGACCAATGACCTTGTAAAGGTCAAGGTCACCAAAGGTCAAAGTCACTAGAAATAAGCCCCCAAATTAAAAAAAAACTGATTTTTTGCAAATGTCGCAAAATTGCAACAAACAGGCAGAAACATTTGATTTTTTGGGATAAACTGGCCAAAGTAATGAGATATATGTATGCAAGGTACTTTTTCGAAAAACGTTATTTACTGCAGCCATAATTCGCTGACCGATATAAATGGTAAATTTGAAGTTCACCCGGATGTGCCACGCCCATCTCGTTTTTTTGGAGGGGAATCTAATCATATTCAAAATGTATATTGACAGTAAAAATTTGAAGCTTGTACAGCTAATAGATCACGAGATATACACACATACATTTCAAACAAGCGAAAATACGGCAAAATGTACTTTTCTTTGAAAAAATCAAAAACTTCAATTTTCATTTTACAAACTTTTGTTATATATAATTGGAAAGAGGACAAAAAACAATGTAAGAATCTGAAAAAATTAACACTCTAAATTAATTAGGTCACGCTCTAGAGCAGACCAAAGTTGCGAATTTTGCTGTATTCGGGCAGCTATAAAACCGGAAGTAGACGTCGGAGGTCAAAGTTCAAAGTATCAACTCATAGCCAAGGTCAATGACCTTTGACCTACTAAAGGTCAAGGTCGTCAAAGGTCAAGGTCACGAGAAATAAGCCCCCAAACTTTGAAAAAATTCAACCGGATGTTGCAAAAAAGCAAAAGCAAAATTCAAAAATCGATTTCCAACATTTTGATCGCAATCGACTAAGCTTTCCAGAAATATAAACATCACACAAATCGCTCTTACCGTAGAGGCCCCATTTTGAGTTTTACAAAAAAGTGACATTTCAAGATGGCGGCCAAAGTTTTACTTCCGGTCTGGTTTTTTTAAAAAGATATTGTTCAACACAAGTTTCAATGACCCGTGACAATTAGACCGGAAGTAGACCGAAAATCAGAGATTTCAACTTTGAACCCTTTTTGAGCTTAAACCGGAAGTGACGCAAAATATTTGACAATGTCATTTTGTTCAGATTCATAGTCTCTCTTAGCACCTAAAATTGGAATTTAATCGGACAGAAATTTAAAAAATGGTAAAAAAATTCGAAAATACGGCAAAAGATTGTATGCTACAAATTTTCGAAATTCGAATTTTTTTAACTGCTATCCTATTGGATATTGTATGTAGATTCTGAAAATGAAAACCCGATGAAAATCGGGCCAAAATTGCGCCTTCTAGAGCCGAAAAACTGTTTTTTGCAAATGTTGCACTGTTGCACTTCTGGTTTTGCAAAAATGTTCCAATTTATATTCATTAACTTTTTAACCACTACAGAAGGTCTAGGAAATTTGAATGGTTGCTGCAACTACTGTAGTTTAAGAGCAGGAAGGTGTGGAAAAATCGAAAAAAAAAAAAACTAGAGCCACACGTGGCACAGAGTGGGACTTTGCTAACGTTGCAAAATTGCAACAAACAGGCCGAAACATCTGATTTTCTGGGAGAAACTGACCAAAGCAACGAGGTATCTGTGTGCAAAGAATTTTTTGGAAAAACGTTATTTCCTACAGATGTAAAGCGCTGACCGATATAACTGGTAAATTGGAAGTTTATCCGTATGCGCCACGCCCATCTAAGTTACTTTTGCGTAAATCTAATCTCATACAAAATATATATTCATGGTACAAATTTGAAGCTTGTACATCTAATAGATCACGAGATATACACAAATACGTTTCAAAAAAGCAAAATGTACTTTAATTTTAAAAGTCCAAAAACTAAACTTTCATTTTAAAAACTTTTGTTGTGCATCGCTGGAAAGAGGACAAAAGGCGTCTTCGGAATGTGAAAAAAATAACCCTCTAAATTAATTAGGTCACGCTCTAGAGCAGTCCAACGTTGCAAATTTTGCTGCTTTCGAGCAGCTATAAAACCGGAAATAGACGTCAGAAGTCTAATGCCAAATTGTCAACTGATAGCTAAAGTCAGTGACCAATGACCTTGTAAAGGTCAAGGTCACCAAAGGTCAAAGTCACTAGAAATAAGCCCCCAAACTAAAAAAAAAACTGATTTTTTGCAAATGTCGCAAAATTGCAACAAACAGGCAGAAACATTTGATTTTTTGGGATAAACTGGCCAAAGTAATGAGATATGTGAATGCAAGGTACTTTTTTGAAAAACGTTATTTACTGCAGCCGTAATTCGCTGACCGATATAATTGTAAATTTGAAGTTCACCCGGATGTGCCACGCCCATCTCGTTTTTTTGGAGGGGAATCTAATCATATTCAAAATGTATATTCACAGTAAAAATTTGAAGCTTGTACAGCTAATAGATCACGAGATATACACACATTCATTTCAAGGAAGCGAAAATACGGCAAAATGTACTTCACTTTGCAAAAATCAAAAAATTCAATTTTCATTTTACAAACTTTTGTTATATATCGTTGGAAAGAGGACAAAAAACAATCTAAGAATCTGAAAAAATTAACACTCTAAATTAATTAGGTCACGCTCTAGAGCAGCCCAAAGTTGCGAATTTTGCTGTTTTCGGGCAGCTATAAAACCGGAAGTAGACGTCGGAGGTCAAAGTTCAAAGTATCAACTGATAGCCAAGGTCAATGACCTTTGACCTACTAAAGGTCATGGTCACCAAAGGTCAAGGTCACGAGAAATAAGCCCCCAAACTTCGAAAAAATTCAACCGGATGTTGCAAAAAAGCAAAAGCAAAATTCAAAAATCGATTTCCAACATTTTGATCGCAATCGACTAAGCTTTCCAGAAATATAAACATCACACAAATCGCTCTTACCGTAGAGGCCCCATTTTGAGTTTTACAAAAAAGTGACATTTCAAGATGGCGGCCAATGTTTCACTTCCGGTCCGGATTTTTTCTGCTTCGTTTTTTTGTCTTCTAATTTAATTAGGATTAACATAAATTTTGTTGCGATACATCAATTACAGCACAAGTAGGTCAACCGGAAGTTTAAACCCGTTTTACGTTGACATCGGAAATGAAGCAAAAATTTTGACTCTGCCAATGTTTTCATATTCGTGACACTTGAAGGCACCCAAATTTTCAGATCAATCCGTCTAAAAATAGCAAAGTTGCAAAAATGTGCAAAATACGGCAAAAAAATGTGTGCTATGAATTTTCGAATTTCGAAATTTTGTAACTGCTATCTTGTTGGAAATTGTTTCAAGTTTTCAAAAATGCAAACTCGAAAAAAATCGATCAAAAATTGTGACTTCTAGAGCCACTGACCGACTTTTTAGACATGTTGCAATGCAGCACTTCCGGTTTTGCAAAAAAGTTCCAATTTATATTCATTAACAACGTTGCCACTACAGAAGGTCTAGGAAAGTTGAATGGTTGCTGCAACTACTGTAGTTTAAGCGCAGGAAGGTGTGGAAAAATCGAAAAAAAAAAAAAAAAAAAAAAAAAAACTAGAATTGCTTACAATTATGAACGTATTTCGAGAGCCTTAAAATATTATGTAGGCTAAATTTGCAATTACCTACATCTAGACAATATATTGAATATCATTTGACCTAGTTTTCAAAGTCATAAAATAATTAGGTCACACCTTCCGTAACGGTTAATGATGGCGAAAATATGAAAATTATCAATTTTTGCTGTCTTTAAGTACACTTAACTCTATGAATTTTTTAAGTAAGCCAAATTAAAAAATATCTACTTGTAGACAATATATTGAATATTATTTGACCTAATTTTCAAGGTCATAGATTAAGTGGGTCACACCTTCCGTACCCGTTAAAGTGACCTAATTTTGAAAAAATCGAAATTTAAATAATTCGAAAGAAAATACGAAATTCGAAAATCGGTCTCCAAGAAAAGGTAGATAATGATCCATTGTATCTATGTGCTAAATTTCATCAAAATCGGTCTATCAGTAGTGTCTGAATTTCGGATTTAAGAATTGTAACGAAAATTCAAAATGGCGGCCGATATGGCAGCTTGACCTAATTATTTAGGTCAAATCAATTACTATTGACAAGTTATTTATAAAACAGTTTTCACTTTTCACCTAGCAGTTATAGACCGGAAGTTACGTAATTACGTCATTTGAGGCTAAACCGGAAGTGGAATTTTTATTTTCACATTTTTTCAAAAATTATAAACATATCGCCTATCAACTGGTAAAGTTTCAAAATTTTACCATTTATATTAAAGGAGAAATCACGGTCTGAAATTTTTGCCGATGACCCTTGAATATTGAATTGCAAATCGTGGGTAAAATATTTAGCCTAATTGCATAAAACCTATAATTGTTAGTTGACAAATACATTGAAGTTTTCAAATCTGAAAATCCGGTCAAAATCGAACTGAAAATAAACTTGCTAAAGCAAAAAAACCTGAACTTCCGGTTCTCACTTCCTGTCAGAGATAGAACTTCCGGTTTTGTTTTATTTGATAATAGAAATCATTCTAAGATCAACTGTAGATTTAGAATTTCTGCACCTTTTACCAGTTTGTCTGCAAACTCATCCAAGAATTACAAAAAAAAAAAAAAAAAAAAAAAAAATAAAATAATCCGAACGATTACAATACGTTTTCGACAAAGTCGAAATACGTAAAAAGACATTTCGAAAACAAACTGGGACTTTGCTGAAAGTCCCACAAAAAAAACTAGAATTGCTTACAATTATGAACGTATTTCGAGAGCCTTAAAATATTATATAGGCTAAATTTGCAATTACCTACATCTAGACAATATATTGAATATCATTTGACCTAGTTTTCAAAGTCATAAAATAATTAGGTCACACCTTCCGTAACGGTTAATGATGGCGAAAATATGAAAATTATCAATTTTTGCTGTATTTAAGTACACTTATCTCTATGAATTTTTTAAGTAAGCCAAATTAAAAAATATCTACTCGTAGACAATATATTGAATATTATTTGACCTAATTTTCAAGGTCATAGATTAAGTGGGTCACACCTTCCGTACCCGTTAAAGTGACCTAATTTTGAAAAAATCGAAATTTAAATAATTCGAAAGAAAATACGAAATTTGAAAATCGGTCTCCAAGAAAAGGTAGATAATGATCCATTGTATCTATGTGCTAAATTTCATCAAAATCGGTCTATCAGTAGTGTCTGAATTTCGGATTTAAGAATTGTAACAAAAATTCAAAATGGCGGCCGATATGGCAGCTTGACCTAATTATTTAGGTCAAATCAATTACTATTGACAAGTTATTTATAAAACAGTTTTCACTTTTCACCTAGCACTTATAGACCGGAAGTTACGTAATTACGTCATTTGAGGCTAAACCGGAAGTGGAATTTTTTTTTCACATTTTTTCAAAAATTATAAACATATCGCCTATCAACTGGTAAAGTTTCAATATTAATAAAGTTTTATATTAAAGGAGAAATCACGGTCTGAAATTTTTGCCGATGACCCTTGAATATTGAATTGCAAATCGTGGGTAAAATATTTAACCTAATTGCATAAAACCTATAATTGTTAGTTGACAAATACATTGAAGTTTTCAAATCTGAAAATCCGGTCAAAATCGAACTGAAAATAAACTTGCTAAAGCAAAAAAACCTGAACTTCCGGTTCTCACTTCCTGTCAGAGATAGAACTTCCGGTTTTGTTTTATTTGATAATAGAAATCATTCTAAGATCAACTGTAGATTTAGAATTTCTGCACCTTTTACCAGTTTGTCTGCAAACTCATCCAAGAATTACAAAAAAAAAAAAAATAAAATAAAATAATCCGAACGATTACAATACGTTTTCGACAAAGTCGAAATACGTAAAAAAAAAAAGAGACATTTCGAAAACAAACTGGGACTTTGCTGAAAGCAAAGTCCCACAATAATCCGAACGAAAACAAAGCGTGACAAATTTTATTTGCCACGCAATTATGAGTCCGAAAGCAAGAGCACTATCTGCGTTATAGGTCTTACATAAGATTTCCTTGTTGATCCAATGCAAATTTCAACTTTGCGCACTTTATTGTCCTCACTAGGGAAAACTTTTTCCACAATACCTATGGGCCATCCGTTACGGTGAACCTGAGAGTCCTTCATGAGAACGATATCTCCTTTTAATGTTTTCTTGCACTGTTTGCCATTTTTTGACGCATTTGTAAAGTTTGCAGATATTCTCTGCTCCACGTGTCCAAAAGTTCTCTGCCAATACCTGTACAAAACGCCATTGGGATCTGTACATGTCCTTAACACTGATGTCAGCAAAACAGTCAAATGATTCCACATGTGAATTATATTTCTGCTTTATTAACATGTTCGGACTTAACACTGATGGGTTATCTGCGTCATCAGATACTGGGACTAAAGGTCGTCCATTCACAATTGCAGACACTTCTTCCATTAAAGTCGAAAGCATTCCTGTGTAAAGTTTCTCATGTTAATATTGTATTATTACACCGATTAACCTTTCCCAAGCGCCACCCATGTGAGATGAAATTAAATATCCAGATAATTCCTTCTTTGTTAAGAAAGTCCTTTAAAAAAAGAAAGAAACAACTATATTTTACAAGGATAACAACTTAGGTTCACAAGTCCGCCGTGACAGGATCCTTTCTACCAGCTGGTCCTTGGCCAAACCT
>JAUJPP010001758.1:0-14559 GCA_030562195.1 Nipponacmea schrenckii
GCAATAGATTCTATATACATGTACATCAAAATAACACAAATTGAATTATCTTCCGAGACCCTATTTCGATTTAAAGAGTTAGTATAGAAGAAATTACAAAATTTGCAAATTTAAAACGTGCAATTTTGATCAAAAATCAAGTGTTATACACCATTGGAAAGAATAACTAGACCTGTTTGTAACAGTTCTGCAGCTTTCGGGCTATTTAGAATTTGTTGGTCTCCTGGCTGTCATTTAAGGATGTAGATTGATTTTGCGATTATTGGGAGAGATGATTTATTCATGATTTAACACGTGACATTTGAGCTTGTTAATAGACTGGCAATCATTAAGGTTTGTGATGTAAAAATATCTGGGCTTAACCACGCCCACAAAGTCTATTGACTTGTTTTGGAAACTTCAACTGGAAATGTCAAAATTTGTGAATTGACCGTTTTATAGGAAAAATTCGCAATTTTTAAATGCCGATAAACCGAAAGTTTACATTTTGCTATAAAGCTTAATATGTCATTGGATAGAACGTATCACATATGTACAGGTATAAAGATCGCCAAAGGTCAACGTCACAATATACACCTTCGAATTTTTTATAATTTTTAATCGTAATTAAATCAAAATCAAATTAAAAATTCAAAAATCAGTCTCCATATAAATTTCGGCAATCGGTTATAGATTCTATATACATGTCCATCAAAATAACACATATTGACTGATCCTCCGAGACCCTATTTCGATTGAAAGAAAAATACACACAGTGATGTAAAATATCTGGGTTTAACCACGCCCACAAAGTCTAATCACTTGTTTTGATTGGTTGGGGATACTTTAACGGGAAAATGTCAAAATTTGTGTCTTGACCAAAAGATAAGAAATTAACACAATCAGATTTTATGACCTGTTGCATTTATATCTGTTTAATTAGAGTGTAATTTTATTCTTAAACTTTTCGCAATTTTTATTTATACATAATGATTTATATATTGCTTGAAAGCTGGGAATTTGCACATTATGAATCTGTTCGAATTTTGTTTTTAAGTTAAATAGAACTAAATATAAAAAAAATATGAATGTTAAAATCGCTTATTTTCTACTAGGCGTATTTTCATCAGTTTTCGGTCTATAGCTAAAATAAAGATATTGTTAGAAAGCTGATAAAAATCACACCCAATAATGTCAATTAGAATGTTGCCAAGAGTCTTTGTTCATGAAATATAACCATCTGAAGATACGAGAAATATGCAAATTACCAATTTTTGGATCCCTATTAATCCATATGTTCTGTACTAAAATTAGAAATCAAGGTATCATATGAACCTTTAGCCAATGAAGATGATTGTGCAGAAAAATAAAGGATGCATATTAGTAAGTTAGTCCTCTTCGTTCCTTGCGGAGAATAGGGCTGCTACAGACGTTCTCCATCTCACTCTATTATGAGCTGTTCTTTTTGCTTCATTCCAGGTCTTGCCAATCCTTCCTAGCTCTTTCAGTCTTATTCTTTTCAAGCTATGTAAAGGTCGTCCTTGTCTTCTATGCCCTTGGGGATTCCAGTCCAGTGCCTCTCTGATGATGTTGTTTTTAGATCAAAAGGATGCATATGGTAGAGTTCAAAAGTTATGAACTTTCAGACGGAAGTCAGTTTTGAAAAACTTTGGCAGGACCTGGTCCAAAGACAAATTTGAAATCGAAAAATATGCCACTAGAGGACCTAGATAATTATCCAAATTATATTTTAAAACAAGTCTGAAAAAATAGGATTAAAAATGGCGGACGAGTAGTATTTTTCCAATAATTTGCATATTTCAAGATGGCGATCAAACGGTTAGGAATTTGCATAAATGGCATACATACAAAATGAAGATATTGATGGTACTAATTCTGTGGAATAAAAAAATTGCAAGTTTGTGCAAAAATTTAATCCGAAAATTCCGATTTCTGTGATTTTCTTCATTTTTTGGTCATTTTCGGACGTTTCCGGCTAATTTCGGAAAATGTTTTATCGGAATCTTTAATGATAATTTTTTGTCTACTCATCTACCAATTTTTGTGAAAAAATAAGACGTAAATTTAAAAAAAAAACACGTGCTTTTTCATAAATCACGCACAATTAATATAGAACTAAGAACAAAATTTTCTAATATTTAAAAGCGCAATTTTGATCAAAATATAAAGTGTTATACACCATTGGAAAGAATAAATTACGCGTAATAAGGACATAAAAGAAATTTTGACGTATGTAAATGAGGTCACGTGACAGAGCTCTTCGAAGTTAAAAAGTGAAATTTTCAAATGGCTGTAAAACCGGAAGTTGACATTTCACAACAAAAATGAAGACATCAATGGACAGATCTCGACAAGGGCAACAACTTTTGTGCAGGTCACATGGTCACCGAAGGTCAAGGTCACGATATATGAACGTTGGAAAATTAGGCACTGAGTGAAAAAAAAGAACCGGAAATGAAAGGTAAGCTAAATCGAAATTCAAAATTCGGCTTCCTAAGAATTGTTAGCAATCGATTGAAGATTGCATAGACATCAAAATTACAATTGTCCGATTAACCCCTAAGGCCCAATTTTTCACTTTACAAAAGTAAGTGGTTTAATGATGGCGACTGATCTGTTACTTCCGGTTCAATTTTTGTTAATTATAAAATAATTATGGGTTAATAGTAACTAATTGCAAAAAAAAAAATTCAAATATCTTTAGAATTCCGGAAGTGAAAATTCGAAGTTTAGCGACGTATGACGCCGAAACCGGAAGTGATGTCGACATTTTGACAAGAAAAATGTTTATCTAACTGCAAATTTTGATTTCGATCTAATCAAAATTGCAAAAGTTAGAAAAAGTGTTAAATTTTAAAATGAAAAAGTCAGCAACAAAAGTAAAAATTTCAAAATTTTTAAACTGCTATTATGTAAATCTAAGTTATAAGTAGTAAATAAAAAAAGTCCGAACCAGATTGGATAAAATAACGAGCCGTGAGTTAGTAAACAAAAATAAAATTTGTGACGTTCTACGTCATTTCCGGTAGAACAAAAATGCGTCATTTTACATCTAAACAACAACGAGCACAAGATTACGTTACAATATTTACATTAGCTATTGTTTTTCTCCATTGGACTAATGTTCATACGTGTGGCGTTTATGAGACAATAACTGCCATTGCCTCATCACCAAAACATTGAGCGTAGTAATACACGGTGACCAATGTAAATAAACATGGCCGTCACGCTATTAACGTCGATCATCTTCACGCTTGAACGTAAAATTCCAATTTTAATGTTGAATTCTAATATGTAATAAAGTTTCCATTAGCCTAATCCAAAGCCAATCTAATACTCCAAGTCTCATACAAAAATAATTGGCAAAATGCGATAGAACTCAATCGAATTAGGTCTGAGTGTACTGGCCATAGCCGTGGACCCATTTGACCTAGTTACTCCAGTTTGAGAGCCTAAAAGTGCAGGTTTATGGATTGTTTAATATTCAGTTTCAGAATTCTATACTTTTACTAAAAATTAACTGAATTGAGTGTAAACTGTGGTCACCTATCAACATATGGAGCGGGCCTTCTCCTAGATTGGTCTTTAGGGCTATAGTTTCTTTCATTTTCTCAACTTTCCTACTTGTTTACATGCGGTGGCCAGGTCTAGCCGAATCACCTCTACGTTCTTCAATTGTATCCGCGTTCATCAAATTTCATGATTTTGTTGCTTTTCATCGGCAAAGTCGGAATTCATACCAAAATGTTTTATATTTATTGATAAATGAATTGATTTATAAAGATTAAACATAAAATTGAGATAAACATTGTTTTTTCTTACATTTTGAGAGCTTTCCCCCACGAACTATATTCTGACGAAAAGAAAATGGCTATTCCATCAACAATATCAACTCCAGCGACAAAGGCGGGTAAAATTTTCACGCAAAGAGTAGAATTTGTCGTGGTGACAGGTTTTGAAAATGTAAATATAAGCAATAAACGGTCACCCTATGACGGTTATGGTCGTATATCAGGACAAAGGTTGGATGGAAAATTAATCATAAATGCGCTAACGCGCATTCATTCAATTTTCCATCCAACCTTTGTCCTGATATACGACCATAACCGCCATAGGGTGACCGTTTATTGCTTAAATATCACGCTAGATTGTGTAAGACATTTGCAGTTATGGCTGGGGAGCGTGACCAGAAAGAGACAAAAAAAAAAAAAAAAATAGTCATTTCGAAAACAAAGCAGTGCGTTCGAAGAACGCACTGCAAAAAAAAAAAAAAAAAAAAAGAATTGACAAACCGAAAACAAACTGGGACTTTGCGGTAGCAAAGTCCCACAATAAAATGAATGGACTTTAAAGTCCTACTCTTCAGCACCTAATGGCGTAACACAAACAGAAGATCTATTTCAAATAACATGGAGATATATATATTTAATGTTAACAGTTCAAGGGAGTTAACTGATAGATATATTTATATTTAATGTTAACAGTTCAAGGGAGTTAACTGGTGGATATATTTATATTTAATGTTAACAGTTCAAGGGAGTTAACTGATGGATATATTTATATTTAATGTTAACAGTTCAAGGGAGTTAACTGGTGGATATATTTATATTTAATGTTAACAGTTCAAGGGAGTTAACTGATGGATATATTTATATTTAATGTTAACAGTTCAAGGGAGTTAACTGATGGATATATTTATATTTAATGTTAACAGTTCAAGGGAGTTAACTGATGGATATATTTATATTTAATGTTAACAGTTCAAGGGAGTTAACTGATGGATATATTTATATTTAATGTTAACAGTTCAAGGGAGTTAACTGATGGATATATTTATATTTAATGTTAACAGTTCAAGGGAGTTAACTGATGGATATATTTATATTTAATGTTAACAGTTCAAGGGAGTTAACTGATGGATATATTTATATTTAATGTTAACAGTTCAAGGGAGTTAACTGATGGATATATTTATATTTAATGTTAACAGTTCAAGGGAGTTAACTGATGGATATATTTATATTTAATGTTAACAGTTCAAGGGAGTTAACTGGTGGATATATTTATATTTAATGTTAACAGTTCAAGGGAGTTAACTGATGGATATATTTATATTTAATGTTAACTGTTCAAGGGAGTTGACTAATGGATATATTTATACATTAAAGAACTTCTATGGATAACAATCACTTTAATATAACAAAATACGACGTTTCGAACAGATTCCACTGGCCGTTGTCAAGTACAATAATAAGTAGGTGTGGATGAACATTATATACTTGCATGCAACAATAGGAAACCCATCAAAGAGGTAGTTGAGACCATAGATATTACACATTTTAACTAGTAATTCAATATAAAACATCTCTAGTCTGTTTATGTTAATATTACATCATTACATGCTATTTTTAAGTTTAAAACCGTGTATTACTATTATAAGTATTATATATATATACTATGTAAAAATAAGTTGAATAAAGAATATCAAATAAAAAAAAAAAAAAAAAAAAAAAAAAAAAGATAATACACAGGGATTAGAGATAAAAGAAAATTACAAGTTTGAGTACCGTATAAGGATTAGAACTGTATAAACATTGATTGATTAAGGAAATGAAAGTTAAAGGGTAAAGAGACATTACAAATTAGAGCACCTTATTATGGATCAGAAATATGTATAAACATTTAAATTGATCAGGGAGATTAATACTAATCAAGAACAATAAAGGACCAATTAAAATTGAATATATCAATTAAACCAATTATAAATAAGCATCAATTGAATAAAAGTTTGTCATAGATTTTCGGTATGAATAGTCCAGTATCTTGGTTAATTTGGGTTTTTTTAATTTTAATATGAATGGCCTCTAAATATTGTCTGGTTTTCTCATGGGGCTGGTTAACTTCCAGTACTTGAACGTCATTCCAGTTGATGGCATGTTGTTGATTAGATTTCATATGGGCTGCTACAGCTGATTTATTGGTTTGGGCTTTAGATTTGTGTTCTTTTATACGGATATTCAGTGGTCTTTTAGATTCGCCTATGTAATTCTCACCACAGGAGCATTCCAGTTGGTAAACAGCATATAAACCCTTTGTGGGAAGCATACAAATATCGATAAAACATTACAATGGTTTTTAAAAATATCATGAATAATTAAATATAGTACATGCAGAAATAAAGTGGAAAAGATAAAATGAGATTATGATATATATATATATAACTGTAGAATAGACAATAATATAAAATATAATACAGATTATAGCATCGGGTTCCTTTTAATGTTCCTCAAGAGCACAAAACCCAAAACAAGAAATATCTTTAGGTATAACCGGTGGCGGGTCTAATGTCAAGTGACTGGTATAAATTTGTATAATATGAAAAAAGTTCGGTGCCTCTTCATGACTTGTAAACACACACACAACACAATATTGATGGATTTTATTGCATATAAACCCTTGTGGGAAGCAAATATCGATAAAACATTACAATGGTTTTTAAAAATATCATGAATAATTAAATATAGTACATGCAGATATAAAGTGGAAAAGATAAAATGAGATTATGATATATATATATATAACTGTAGAATAGACAATAATATAAAATATAATACAGATTATAGCATCGGGTTCCTTTTAATGTTCCTCAAGAGCACAAAACCCAAAATAAGAAATATCTTTAGGTATAACCGGTGGCGGGTCTAATGTCAAGTGACTGGTATAAATTTGTATAATATGAAAAAATTGGTGTCAAATAGTTTACCCGGAGCTGACTGTATTTAGGACACACTATTTGGTAATTTACATATTGAGCGTGTGAGGAGCGGGGGGAGGGGGTCTCTATAAAGATAAACGAGATACACGCCTCGACATGTTGTCCCCCCATTGTGCCAGTCTGTATTCTATATGTACCCTCAGTTTCAGGAGACAATATTAATAATAGTTCACTTGTTTAGACCAATTTACTTCTCAATATCTATTGCACCCTAGACCAATATATTTCTGTGAATAAATAATTCATGCACTATTAAACAAAAAAGTTTTTGAGTTCGGACCGACGGACAGGAGCGACGACGATAAAAAAATTTAATTATTTATGTCTTAGGAATCTAGGGTTACAGACTTATATACCAATAAAGAAACTCGGAATTAATATATGATGAATAAAGTTAAGTTTTAAGTTAAAAAGAGAAAGCTGAATAGGACCCAAAACCTGCATTAACAAATCATGATATAATAAAAACAGCGAGTGAGAAACAGGCCAAGGGAGATTAATCGTCTAACTCTAACTGATGATACAAATGGACTTAGTCCGCTAATTCATTTGCCATCTATTTCCATGTTAAATCACAAAATTCAACCTTCTAGAACTTTTTCCAGAAATCTCGTTGAAAACTTTCTTATATGCCACATGAAAGCCAGGCCAATACTTGGTTTCTGTACAAAAATCCAATATAGCATGACCATGAAAATTTTGAACTAAACAAAATGAAAGTAAACCACTACATTTTATCAACATCCGCTGGACTGTCACTGCACACAAAACCACTATTTTTAGAAATAACCTTCCGCCAATTAAATTTCTCATTATCTCAGAAATTCTGAAAGAAAATGCAATTTCAGACATCAAATTTCAAATCTAGACCAAAAATTAGTCCAAAATGGGCATGCAAACACCCCCAAAGAAAGGGAGAAAGAGGATTTCTAAAAATAGAACGGACTCAATTCGTATACAATCATTAGCATAAAATGTTTTAGTGGTCCGAGTCCTATATAATCGTCGGCAAATCGTAACATTTGTTGAAGTGAAAGTAGAGCGTATCTATCCACCATTTCGTTTAATTCGGATTCATTCTCGTAATTTTTAAACCCGGGAAAACATGGCCTCTTGTTTGTCCTAACAACTGTGAAACTTTATCAACTACCTCGGCAACTTCTCGGGAATAAAATAAATTGGACAAATTTTCTTCGACTTCTATAGAAATCCCGTCAACTTTTGTCAGAATTACGACTTGTGGTATTCCTACAATTAAATGAAAAAGTCCCAGCATCTAATTTTACTATTTCATTAAAACTTGAATGGGGCTTGAACATCATACAATTGGTATGAAAAATAAAAATTGTAAAGAAAATATCCGGGATGGAATATAAAAAAGCATGAACTTACCTCTCTGATTGGCTAATTTCTGTATCATTTTAAACTGAGATAAGATCGATTGATTCATAACGTCGACTGTATTACCATCAATAACATACGCTATACAATGTATTTTATCTTTTAAACCAGGTGTTTTTATATAACCGGGGGTATCCGGTGTGATCGCAGCACAAGGGTTAAACTGAAAGAAATTTGAAAGTTTCAGATTAATTCCTACTTCGGTCTCAGCTGGGCAAAGATTCGGCTCAACATCCAACAATCTTGGTTATTATCCATGGCTTACAAATTGACTCGGCTATTTAACGCCGACCCCTTCAGTTAAATAAAATTTTAAGATTCGGTGGATTTAAACAGATTTTTTGGGGTTGGTAATTTTTGTATATTAAATATTGATGACAAAAGGATGAAAAAATTTCATCATAGCTGGAAAGAAAATATTTAAAGTTTAATACGAAATTGACCAACAGGGTAATAAAATTTGAATTCAGATTAAATTAAATTTTCAGCTGGAAAGTAAATATTTGGTAATCCTGCTTAATTGACTCTATAGCGGTAAATAAATATTTAGATGATATACAGATGTGTAATTGAGCTTTATTTAAAAAAACTTGATGCCCAAAATAGCGAATTAGCTCTATCAGCTGGTAAAGTAAATATTTAGAGACTATCAAATAGCTGAAATGAGCTCTACAGCTGGTAAGTAAATATTTAAAAGACTATACAGTAGTTGAAATTAAGTTTTTAGCTGGTAAAGTAAATATTTAGAGACTAAAAAATAGCTGAAATGAGCTCTATCAGCTGGTAAGTAAATATTTAGATGACTATACAGATAGTTGAAATTGAGCTTTTTAGCTGGTAAAGTAAATATTTAGAGACTATAAAAATAGTGAAATTAAGTTTTTAGCTGGTAAAGTAAATATTTAAAAGACTTTTCATAGCTGAATTGAGCTCTATCAGCTGGTAAAGTAAATATTTAGATGACTATACAGAAAAGTTGAATTGAGCTTTAGTTTGTAAAGTAAAATTAAGATGCCCATACATTAGCTGAATTAGTTATCAGCTGGTAAAGTAAATATTTAGAGACTATACAAATAGCTGAAACTGAGCTCTATCAGCTGGTATAGTAAATATTTAGAAGACTATACAGTAGTTGAAATTAGCTTTTTAGCTGGTAAAGAAAAATTTTTAGATGACATACAGTAGTTGAAATTGAGCTTTTTAGCTGGTAAAGTAAATATTTAGATGACTATACAAATAGCTGAATTGAGTCTATCAGCTGGTAAAGTAAATATTAAGAGACTATACAGTAGTGAAATTAAGTTTTAGCTGGTAAAGTAAATTTTTTGATGACTTTACAGATAGCTGAAATTGAGCTGTTTTAGCTGGTAAAGTAAATATTTAGATGACTATACAGATAGTTGAAATTGAGCTGTTTTAGCTGGTAAAGTAAATATTTAGATGACTATACAAATAGCTGTAATTGAGTCTATCAGCTGGTAAAGTAAATATTAAGATGACTATACAGATAGCTGAAATTAAGTTTAATCAGCTGGTAAAGTAAATATTTTGATACTTTACAGATAGCTGAAATTGAGCTCTATCAGCTGGTATAGTAAATATTTAGATGACTATAAGGATAGCTGAAATTGAGCTCTAACAGCTGGTTAAGTAAATATTCAGATAACTATACGGATATCTGTAATTGAGCTCTATCAGATGGAGAAGTAAATATTTAGAAGACTTTTCAATACTGTAATTGAGCTCTATCATCAGGTAAAGTAAATATTAAGATGACTATACAGATAGCTGAAATTAAGTTTAATCGGCTGGTAAAGTAAATATTTTGATGACTTTACAGATAGCTGAAATTGAGCTCTATCAGCTGGTATAGTAAATATTTAGATGACTATAAGGATAGCTGAAATTGAGCTCTAACAGCTGGTTAAGTAAATATTCAGATAACTATACGGATATCTGTAATTGAGCTCTATCAGATGGAGAAGTAAATATTTAGAAGACTATTCAGATATCTGTAATTGAGCTCTATCAGCAGGTAAAGTAAACGAATATAAGAGAAATATAACTTTAAACTACCGATCATGCACGTGTAAATATGAAGAAATAACTTACTGTATATTTATTTGGCATGTGTCCATCTAACATAGCAATGATATCTTCAGGGTGTATCCCTTGTGATTCCTCCAGACCTCGTGTATCACATAATCTTACTTTCAAATAATTAGACCCATTTCGTATTCGGTAAGTCCTGTACTGTACAAAAACCATATTTTCCAGCAGCCAAACTCACATTTAATAAGTAGACCAATCTATTCCTGCCTCCCCTCTGTTATGAGGCCCATGGACTGAATGTGAGACAGGACCATGTCCTTGTGTATTGGACCTAATTCTGACTCATGTAAAATAAAGAGTCTATGTTTGTCTCTATGGACTGAATGTTAGACAGGACCATGTCCTTGTGTATTGGGCCTATTCTGACCCATGTAAAATAAAGATTTTATTATAATTATTATTATAATCCTTGCCTTATCACTTGTCTTGTCATTTGTCTTGTCGCTTGTTTTGTCACATGTCGTCACTTGTCTTGCCTTGTCACATGTCCTGTTTTGTCACTTGTCTTGTCTTGTCACATGTTTTGTCAGTTGTCTTGTCACACGCCGCCACTGGCCTTGTCACCTGTCGTCACTTGTCCTGTCTTGTCAGATGTCCTGTCTTGTCACTTGTCTTGTCACATGTCTTGTCTTGTCACATTTTTGGTCACTTGTGTTGTCACATGCCGCCACTTGCCTTGTCACAATCATGTCTTGCCTTGTCACTTGTCCTCTCCTTTGTCTTGTCAATTGTCTTGTCACATGCCTTGTCTTCTCACATGTCTTGTCACATGCCTTGTCTTCTCACATGTCTTGTTACGTGACTTGTCCTGTCCCAAATTTTCTTATCACTTGTCTTGTCTTTACATTCATTTATACCAACCTTACTGGTTAAACTATGTTCAACACTTCCGGTGACAGCCTGACTGGTCACGTGACCTCTGAATACAGAATTGATGGTATTAAAGTAACTGGATTTACCGGCACCTACACTTCCCACCATTAGAATTCTACATTGGTCAACTTCACCTCCTTGTATTGGTTTATATTCTTCAATAATTTTCTTCAGAGTGGCCTGTTTACAAAAATACTTCATGTTAACAAAATAGTAATATATCAACCAATGGGAAACCAGTTAAATTAACAAATTTAGTGCCACAGTTATCTGATTGGAAATACAATTGAACCTCAAAGAAACCCGCTCGATGCCTACATTCTAAAACCTTATATCTATTAAAGGGATTGTAAAGAGGTTTTCTAAACTTGTATATTTTTTAACCCGAAATTTAGAAAGGTTATATCAATACTATCAGTGTCTCCGATACTTGGTAATAGTTAAGATAACCTTTTCTACAATCGTAAATAGTTTCAAAATTATATAACATTATACTTACAGTTTTTTCTTGAATTTCTTGTCGCCATGGTTCCTCAACAATATCTAATTTATCTACAAATAAAATAATTTGAATATAAAGGTATGTTCACCATTTAAAAATGATACTCCCCATTACCCCTCAAAAGAACCCTCCCATTTACCCTTGCCCCCAAAGATACCCTCCATTACCCGCCAAAAACCCAAAGATACCCTCCCATTACCCTCCACCAATGATACCTCCCATTCACCCTTGTCACCCAATAAAACCCTCCCATTTACCCTGCCCCCCATGATACCCTCTATTTACCCTTGCCTTCCAATTATACCCTCCTTTTTTCCTTGTCACTCCCAAAGATACCCCCCCATTACCCTTGCCCCCCCAATGATACCCTCCATTTACCCTTGCAAATCCAATGATACCCTCCATTTACCCTTGCAAAAAAAAATGTACCCTCCCATTCACCCTTGTCACTCCAATGATACCTCCCATTACCTTGTCCCCCAATGATACCCTTCCCTTTACCTTGTCCCCCAATGATACCTCCCATTTACCCTTGTCACTCCCAAAGATACCTCCCATTTTCCCTTGCACTCCAATGATACCTCCATTTACCCTTGTACCCAAGATACCTCCCATTTACCCTTGTCACCCAATATACCCTTCCATTTACCCCTTTTCACTCCAATGATACCTCCCATTTACCCTTTTATCCAATGATACCCTTCCATTTACCCTTTCCACTCCAATGTACCCTCCATTCACCCTTTTCACTCCAATATACCTCCCATTTACCCTTGTCACCCAATGATACCCTTCCATTTACCCCTTTCCACTCCAATGATACCCACCATTAAAAGGAACCATGATCATAATCGTAATATTTTAAATTTCTTTTCTCAGTTTCATTATATTATATTCATAATCTCATTTTCCAAAAATTGGGAAAAACCAATACTTTTTCCAAGATCCCCTTTTTTTCCTTGTATAAAAATAAACTGCTATTTAATAAAAAACGGCAAATTACTTCCCAGATACTCCCATACCCCACCCATGTTTTTTTTTCAATGCTTCAAGGACCCCCCAAACCAATGGATATTTCATCTTTCTACAATCATTTATCTTACTCAAACCCCGTTTGAAAAATTTTTAAAAAAGAACGAATTTATCGTTTAGGGGTATAAAATTTAAATAGAAAGGGAAAGGAGACAAAAAATGTCTCGGTTAAAAATCTCACAATTGGATAATCTGAATATATAACATAAATACCGTCCTAAATACTATCATGTCCAGATGTGACTGTGTCGTGTTCTCAACAATATCAAACTGGAGTGACGAGTGTAAATGGGAGGGTATCATTGGAGTGACAAGGGTGAATGGGAGGGTATCATTGGAGTGGCAAGGGTGAATGGGAGGGTATCATTGGAGTGGCAAGGGTGAATGAGAGGGTATCATTGGAGTGGCAAGAGTGAATGGGAGGGTATCATTGGAGTGGCAAGGGTGAATGGGAGTGTATCATTGGAGTAGCAAGGGTGAATGGGAGTGTATCATTGGAGTGACGAGTGTAAATGGAAGGGTATCATTGGAGTGGCAAGGGTGAATGGGAGTGTATCATTGGAGTGACGAGTGTAAATGGAAGGGTATCATTGGAGTAGCAAGGGTGAATGGGAGTGTATCATTGGAGTGACGAGTGTAAATGGAAGGGTATCATTAGAGTGACGAGTGTAAATGGGAGGGTATCATTGGAGTGGCAAGGGTGAATGGGAGTGTATCATTGGAGTGGCAAGGGTGAATGGAAGGATATCATTGGAGTGGCAAGGGTGAATGGAAGGATATCATTGGAGTAGCAAGGGTGAATGGGAGGGTATCATTGGAGTGACAAGGTTGAATGGGAGGGTATCATTGGAGTGCCAAGGGTGAAGGAGAGGGTCTCATTGGAGTGACAAGGGTAAATGGAAGGGTATCATTGGAGTGGCAAGGGTGAATGGGAGGGTACAATTGGAGTGACAAGGGTAAATGGAAGGGTATCATTGGAGTGACAAGGGTAAATGGGAGGGTATCATTGGAGTGACAAGGGTGAATGGGAGGGTATCATTGGAGTGGCAAGGGTAAATGGGAGGGTATCATTGGAGTGACAAGGGTAAATGGGAGGGTATCATTGGAGTGACAAGGGTAAATGGGATGGTTTCATTGAGGTGACAAGGCTAAATGGAAGGGTATCATTGAGGGGACAAGGATGAATGGGAGAGTATCATTGGAGTGACAAGGGTGAATGGGAGGGTATCATTGGAGTGACAAGGGTAAAAAGGAGGGTATAATTGGAATGGCAAGGGTAAATATGAGGGTATCATAGGAGTGGCATGGGTAAATGGGAGGGTATTATTGCGGTGACAAGGGTGAATGGGAGAGTATCATTGAAGTGGTATGGGTGAATGGGAGGGTATCATTGGTTTGGCGTGAGTGAATGCGAGGGTATCATTGGAGGGACAAGGGTAAATGGGAGGGTATCATTTGAGTGGGTGAATGAGGGAGTATCATAAGAGTTTTAATGGTGAACATACCTTTATATTCAAATTATTTTATTTGTAGATAAATTAGATATTGTTGAGGAACCATGGCGACAAGAAATTCAAGAAAAAACTGTAAGTATAATGTTATATAATTTTGAAACTATTTACGATTGTAGAAAAGGTTATCTTAACTATTACCAAGTATCGGAGACACTGATAGTATTGATATAACATTTCTAAATTTCGGGTTAAAACATATACAAGTTTAGAAACCTCTTTACAATCCCTTTAATAGATATAAGGTTTTAGAATGTAGGCATCGAGCTGGTTCATTGAAGGTTCAATTGTACTGTCCAATCAGATAACTGTGGCACTAAACCTTTGTTAATTTAACTGCTTTCCCATTGGTT
>JAUJPP010000169.1:0-14661 GCA_030562195.1 Nipponacmea schrenckii
CCAAATTTGAGTGAACTTAAAATTTTATGTTCGTTCTAACGCCTATTATCCCTTTAAGAACCCGTTTTAATGACCATCGCTACGATATCGTACATGGCAAAAACAGACCTATTGCGAACCACTTTAACCTCACGACCACTCAATTGAAGACTTGGTAGTTATGCCTATTGAAACGGTTGTGCCGATGTCCAATATTAAACCAAAACATAGAAGATTACAGCGGGAGAGCTATTGGATGGACCAGCTGGACACAGTATATCCGATAGATTTAAACCTTCAGCATGATAACCAAAAAATTTCCTTCATCACGACCTATAAACGTACTGCGACCAACGCATCGGTAATTGTCAAACAGCACTATAAATACCCACATGTTTATACTAAAAGAATTGTTACCGCGTTCAAGAGGAATAAAAAACCTTAGTCTTCATTTAGTCCATGGCAAACTTGAACCACTGCAAAAGGTTTTTTCAAATACATAACTGTGATATATTTTTATATTTGTCAAATATTACCTTAAATAATTTTTAGTCAAATCTCATCTTTCAGTATCCACTTCAGCTTATTAAATGGGCTCCAGTATTTAAAACGGATAATGAGGACCAAAATAAAAGGTTAAAAAACGGTGAAAGAACAAGACTTCCATACTTTTCATAATTTTAACCTTAAATACTTTTTAACTATTATTTACAATCTCATCTTAAAATGTTGTTTCTTACTCCGTGACCTAGGCCAGTGCTTTCTTGAGAATACTATTCTCATCTCACTCTAACACCAAATTTAATTTCAATCGGATGAAAACTATAGTCACTATTGGGTTCGCAACCAAATTTTGACGCGTTTTCATTTAGTAAAGGGCAATAACTCAAAACCATTCATCGAAAAATCGTCAATATCCAACTTGTCCAAAGATATCATCAATACAAATGTTCACACCAAATTTTATTCAAACCAGAAGAAAACTGTATTCCTATCGCGCTCACAAGCCAAATTCAACAAGTCAAGGGCAACAACTCAAAAACCGTTCAGCGAACGGGATCTCATCAATTGATCACACAAAAATTTCATTCAAAACAGATGAAAACTCTATCGCGATCACAAGCCAATTTCGACGCGTTTTGACTAAGTCAAGGATAAAAAACCGTTCATAGGACCGACAGACGAAAGGCCATTGGTAACGACAATATACGTCCACATTATATGTGGGCTTATAAAAATTCAGTTTGAATTTAAGACTTTAAAAAAAAAAAATTGATGGTGTAACTAGTATAAATGATAAAAAACTTACTCCGATATTTCTTGTACATGATAACAATAAATACAATTATAAGTACACTAATAACCACAACAATAACAATAACAATAACAGCTGTAACAGCAACTATAACATTATTCATCTCTGCATAAATCAAGGCTGTGTCCTTAGTTTCTGAAAGATATATAGAATATTCACTCTGTCTTATTTCAGATCTATTTTGTGTTGAAGGGCAGAATAAATAGTAATAGAAACTATACAAGTCAGACCTATTTTGTGTTTAAGGGAAGAATAAATAGAAATATAAACTATACAAGTCAGATCTATATTGTATTCAAGGGTAGAATACATAGTAAAAAAAAGAAAAACAAAAAATAAAAGTAAAGATTCTAATTATTTGTGTTCAAGAGTAGAATAAATAGTAATAGAAACTATACAAGTCGAAGTCAGACCTATATTGTATTCAAGAGTAGAATAAATAGTAATTGGAAAGTCAGACAAATTAAATATTCAGTTTACATGAACTCGGTTAAGTACAGACACATGTCAATCAGAGTCAGGAGTGTGGAATGAAAATGACTTACTTGGATATATATTCATTTGTATATTGTATTCAACGGTAGAATAAATAGTAATAGAAACTATACAATTCAGACCTATATTGTATTCAACGGTAGAATAAATAGTAATAGAAACTATACAAGTCAGACCTATAATTTAAACTTTAAATCAGGGAAGAAAGAATAATGAAAGAATACAATAAAGACCTGCAGGTACAAGAGCAGAGAAAGTTTCCACTAAAACAGGTCTTTTATCTTACAACATACCTCTAATATTTAGAGTAAAACTCTTGTTGACTTCTCCATGTATGTTGTTGACCAGACAGACGTAAATGCCTTCATGTGAACTGTTGACATTCTCAATTACCAAATCATTTTCAAACGAATTCTCTGTTAAGTTGACAAAACCATTGGATTCAAAGCCTTGATAATCTTTTTCCCATCTTACATCACACTTTGGGCGACAATTAGCTGAACATCTTAGTTTCATATCATCATTTTTATTTAATGTTATCTCCCTTTGATCTGGCTCTAGCTTCACATCCATTGGTGCAACTGTAAATTTAGTAGACAATTTTACTTATACAACTTTAATGAAGATAACTTACTTATCAAGAGAACATACACATACAATTTAGGTGAATCATACAGTCTAATTAAAATTACACCAAACTTAAGATTAACCATTACGTTTCCATGTACTTTCACTCTTAAAAAGTTGATTATTTTTGTCATACATTTTGTACACATTCCATTCCGTGCAGCTCTTCCTTTTCAATACCTAGCCTTACTAAACTTCAAAAAGTTTTTTGAAAATTTTCGATGATGACACGAAGCTTACTTTTCAATTCTTGTTTTTTGTTTGAAGCAAATGCAAATACATGTACTTTGTAAACAATATTTCTGTTACGAGGTTTTGGGATGAGACAACCTGCAGTAAACCCATATCAAGGGCATAAACCAACTCAGTGGGTAGTGAGACGGGATGTTGTCAAATACTCTGAGTATGTATTTTGGGTCCAGTACAGAATTTTGAATTTTCCCTGAAAGAACGTCTCGCATCCGACCTATATCATTACGTTAACTAAGACCATAATATATTGCCCCTTTCGGATATATTACTTGTCTATTCGAGCTATCAAATCTGACTACCGACCTGAGTTTCCCTTTGACCATTTTTATCTATTTGAACTCATTTCATAGCTACTTGCTATTACTAAAACGCAATCCTCAAGACAGCTAGCTCTCTAAATTTGTACTTTAACTGTGTATCAAAGAAAGCAGCGCCAGATCAGCGCCATCTTTAAGCACCCACAACCTGATAGTGATTGATGAAAAAGAAACTTACATTCAGGTATAATTATAAAGGTTTCACTCTTTAAGACATCATTACACTCTTCAATACTTAACACTGAAAAATGATTAAAAACCTGACGGTAATTGTCTTTGTATGTTGAAAAAAAAAGTTTGATGAAACCTATAATATCTCATCGCGTGAAAAAAAAAAGAAAATTATTTGACAAAGCGGCATATTCAATGTTACTATTGAACAACGTTTTTGGCTTTAACGAAGCTGGACATGGAAACGAAAAAGATGATAGTATTTACCATCATAATGTTTTGTGGTCTGTAGTCTTTGATAACAAGGGGAATAATCTGTAGCTAGACAAGTAAATTGTCCACCATAAAAGTGTACTGTTACGTTAATTTGAGATAAAGTTGGATCTACGTCAGTCATTCTCATTCCATTTTTATACCAAACTTTATATAAAGTCGGAAGACAATCTCCTACACTGGTTGAAACACTGTCACATTCAAGTTGTATGATTGAAGTATAGTTATGTTCTGGCTTTAAAACGGGATTTGATGGAGATCTTCCTATAATTGTGGGTTTTCCTGAAACAGAAGAATATTAATAAGAATTGTTTGTGTCATGACGGTATTAATTTTGGAAGGTAATTATGGCTTATCCCAAATAGGGTAAATTTTGCATGCAATTTTAAAGTGAGAACTACAAGACAATGACTGTTTTAAGGAACTTAATGTCAGAATTTTAGAATATCAAAGACACATAAAACAATGAAATAGTGTGATAAAATGGTTGAACAGCACTAAGGTGCCACACAAAGTACCACATCCATTTTGCAATAAGACGGCGTTAAATTTGACCTGGTTTGACCTATGTTGTGTACTTCGATTAGGGATTCCCCATTGAATGTTATAAGATAAAGTCATAGGGAGCTCCCTATAGCCAACACTGGTCAACTTTTAAACACGACTTGATTTTAATATGCCCACATGGCTTACAAACCCTGTGCTGTGTATTGCGGCCAGAAATCATATTGCGATACATTGCGATACACCTCTCTGTATTGCAATACGCATTGCGATATATTGCGAAATGTCTTTCAGTTGATTGTTTTGAGCAAATTTCGGATCTGTTATGCATGCTATTATACTATCCTATTAAAACTTAATAAGAGTGACAAAGAAATATTGTGAGTAATGATTATCTTTAATTTGTAAACATTCAAACAATATCAAATCATAAATCAAAACTTTCTTTGTTGATTATTGTTTTACTCCCTTCTCTTCTGTACATTATTGGCTAATGAAGACTTCAAGACAGCTTGATCATAAATAAAATAAATATTTGGCACATAGCAAATGATAAACACAAAGAGAAAACCAGCCAACAGCTGACTAAACTCATATTGACTTTGTTTAACGTTCTTCTTCAAAAAAAATGAATTTGTCAACATTAGATGGCTTCAGACAAGATCTTTAACCCGAAACAATGTCTCCAGCTGTGCTGAAAACACGTTCTGAGGGAACGGATGTTGCAGGCATACTTAAGTTGTAAAATGTTTAGAAAAGTTTTTGATTGTCGTGAAACTTACGATAACCTCAATCACGGTCTGCCATGTGAAAATTGAAAGTAGGGCAACAGTTATTATACTCGAATGTCATATTTTTTTTAACTATATGTCGATTATCGATATATTGCTTCCATGTGTCTTGTATCACGATATATCGATGTATCGATTATTTCCGACAGCCCTGTCTGTTCACAATTTTTATGGATACGATAGAGAGCTGGTATCTTGATGGATTTTGACGTAAGGTAGTGTGAGTGTTTCTTATAACCCACGAATAAAACCTATTGGAAATCGGACCAATCAAAAAGTATTTAATATGAATTATTGCCCTTATTCTTGAAAACGCGTCTGCCTTTGTTCTTGGGTTCTTTGTGGACACGATAGAGAGTTAGTTTCTTGGTGGATTTTGATAACATTTGGTGTGAGTGGTTCTAATTAATCAAGGATAAACATTATTAAAAAATCAAACTAGTTGAAAATATTTCGTATGACTTATAGCCCTTGTTCTTGAAAACGTGTTCGTTTGTTGTGGACATAATAGAGAGCTGGTTTATGGATTTTGATAAAACATGGTAATAATCCAAGGGTGAACCCTATTAATAAACAGACCACTCGAATATTTATGGATTTTGATGGAATTTGATGTGAGTGTTCCTAATCACCCAAGGATGAACTTTAATTAAAAATCAAAATCATTTACCGTCAATTACCGACAATTCTTGTCAACCTCCTGGACAAATTGGTTGCCATTATAAATGAATGCGTATTACGGTGGCTATCACTATTTTCTTGATTTGTGGTAATAACAGCATTACTTGTGATAATTATAGCTCATAGGTGTTTGAATCGGTTTCAAAATATGGTTTAATGATATTTTATTGTCGTTTGCACTTTTTTCAGTTGGGACTGCTGCTAGGAATACGATAAGCCAGATAAAGCGAAGTTATAAAAACAAAAATGGCGACTCAATCATTGAGTCGTGTACAAAAATTAGTTCGACCGTATTAAACGTATCTTCGGTATGCATTCAATATCTTGATTCTCCCTGTAACGGTATATTACACATGTTTGTAATCTTCTATATTTATACCCTTAAACTTGATCGTGTACAATCACACTATTCATTACATACATGTGTATTCTAATATATCGACACTATTCGACTGTTACATTATGACTATACTCTTCGCGTTATGCGAATCTTCTTTAAGATAAAAAAAATAGGTCTCACCTGCGATAATCAAAGCTTTATGTCCAAATTGTCTTGATCTAAACTTCATCCAATATATTCCAGCATCCCTTTTTTGTAGTTTTGTCTTTTTGATCACGAGGGTATCATGATTCATGAAGATTTCTGTCAGATTACCAGTCAAATAAGTTGTTTTACCATTCTTATAAATTATATTTTCTATCATAGAATTATTTGTAAACTTAATTTGTGTTTGATTTGTGAGATTCTGATTCTCAATTTCACTTTCATACTCGTCTCTGAGGTCAGAAATCGAAAAATTCAACAACAGTTCCGTTCCAAGTCGACCTTCAATTATTTCTGTTTTTCTGCACCCTTCACCTTTCACTAGAAAATAAATCATGTAATATTGCAAATGAGGTTTCGTCAAAGATCTATACCTGGTTCTTTTGAGCTACAAAAATCCAAGGCGTTTTCAACACTCGAAACAACTCAAATGAATTATTTTTTTCAATGTCCATCTTTCAATTTAATCAATTTTACCAATTTTCTAATCTTTCTTTCTTTACGTTTATTATTATCTACAACCGTTTATCGTAGGATTCCAAATCATCTCAGCTGCGCATGTTTCAAACGTAACTACTCTCCACGTGCTAGAAGTCTAGAACTATGTTTATTTTCAAATCATAGTGAAAACCATCAAAGACAGCTATATATCCAGGGATGCTGAAATATGCCTGTATGAACTGCCGAATTTCTAAGCCATCGAGCATGAGAGGCTTGATCTCACAAAGAGTGCCGGAGCTTGAACTTACTCAAGAAGGACGAAACTCAAAAATTGTTCAAGACGTGTTATTTGGTGATGGCAGGATTGTATTTCAAAATCTACTGAATAATTATAAGCGTTTCGCTTTTGAAAATTAATAAAGTGCGGGATGAAAACTTAATTAACCATACATAGTCAATATAAAACATAAATATTAGTCGTAGGACGAGCGTACTCTAAGACCTATTATACATTTAATTTACCAGAGCTGAATTTCAAAGAAACTGCTAATGAGGTGTTTAAACCGACACAAATTATCCGAGTACGATTCAACAGAAAAAGTGACAGTGTAATCAGGTTGAGAGGGAAAGGCAACGTGCTAGTTTTAAGAGATGATACGTTGTCATTTAGAAAGTGGTGTTGTAACAATATTTTCGTTATTGGGATAACACAAGAATCTGTGTTATACCAAATATTGTGCTAGTTTTAAGTAGCCTTACCGGGTGTGGCACTTTAAAATATCAGTGCTGTGTAAACGCGAGCCCACATACCTAAAGTGTTGTGCTCATGGGCGATAATGACCCTTACACAGTGATTTTATTTACGGGAACTACATTCTAGCCAAAGTTACTGACAAAAAAAGTCTGTATCTAAATAATCTGACAATAGCTTCAAAGCAATCGCTTTGTTGATGGCGAGCGCCATTTTGAATGTTTTTCTTTTTTGTCTCCACAGATTGGGGAGCAGATACCTTCTTGTTGAGCATATTCTGGCATAATGAAAACATTGCAGTGTAAAAGGCACACCCTAAGAGTGCCAATTCATTTCACTAAACGTGGCTTACTGAGTCAGTAAATATTTTTCTCAATGTGCTCACAAAAAGGGACAGACCTAGCACACACAATATTTTCGTCGGTATTGAATCAATAGCCATAGTTTCGTATTTAGGGGTAATAAGGCCAATACGAAGTAATAAGGAAAAAGTTAATACCAAAAAAATAGTGAGACCAAACGGAACAACACATATGTTTCAAAACAATCAAATCAAAAGGTTTAAAGGCTAACAGTTCCAAAAGCTTAGGGGTAAGGTTTCGTGCCACACTCGGAACTGTCAACAGGTCCAAAGTTCCAGTTCTATTTTCACTTTCCTTGTCTAGGGTGTATCACGAATTTATTTCAACAATTATTATTTTTGAAGAATAAAACAGTTGGGACTTCTTGCCATTATGGTAATATTTTTTGGTAAAATTCTTTCATTCTGGGTATGAATGAGGCGGGTTACTGTCATTTAGGCACACATTTTTTAAGCACACCTCACTTAGACACACAGACAGAAATGCACATGTCATTTAGGCACAGTGTTTTTATGCAAATCGATTTCGGCACACTTTTAATTAGGCACATACTCAATTAGGCACCCTTTTTTCGGGCACACTAAAATTCGGCACACAGTCATTTAGGCACACAGTCGATTCGCCACACATTCATTTAGGCACCCCTTATATTAGGTCAACATTCATGACCAGGTTCATCTCCTTTTAGCTCCATTAAAGGTACGTTCTGTCACCTGGTAAGCACAGCCTGTAGAACACGTTGCCCCGCTTTATTGTAAGACTAGACGCTTTTTCCATGACAGTCCCTGCATCACTGACAAGGGGAAATTGGGCTGAAACACCCGAAAGCCTATTTGAAGGTGTGCTTAGTTGAAGGTGTGCCTGAATCACTGTGTCTAAATTAATGTGTACCTAAATGACACTGTGCCGAATCTAGTGTGCCTTATTGAAAGTGTGCCTATAAATCGCTGTGCCTAAATAAAACTAAATGACATGTGCTTATCTGACCCTGAGCCTAAATGAAGTGTGCCTAAAGTACTGTGTATAAATGAGGTGTGCTTCAAAAAATGACTGCTTACCGAATGAGGCAATTTTAAATTTAATAATGTTTAATTCTCTAGATCGGTGTTTTGCCAGCTAGTTGGGCTTTACAGAATGTAATGTGTCTAATCCTACACAGTTTACATACATGGGTGATTTGAATTCTATTGGTATCATGGTGAATTTATAACTTTTTTGTCCCTCCGAGTATCCCCCCCCCCCGACAATTACGTCTGTCTATGGGCCTGACGTCTTGTAATTATATCCTTATTTTCACATTGGTGAACTAAATTTTTAATAAAAAACAACAGGAACTTATTTTCACCAAGGTTTTTAATTCAAAAAGATTTTTAATTCATGATTAAGAATTGTGTGACTAATGACGTTGAAGCATTGTGATCAAAACGCCGTATTTCATTATTACCGTAGATTTATCATCATTACTACAGTGGCTCACATATGACCTCATTAACTTTCTAATATGAATAAAAAACCTTAATTTTTAGTTACAAACTTTATTATTCACCTTTTTCAAAAACTGAACATTGAAAAATCGTCAAATTCAAACTTGAACGCCGTCTTATCCATTCCAATACTCCTACCACGTTTCGTCAAAATCCATTGAAATTTGTAGATTCTATTGCACCCACAATAAAATTGTGATGCAATTTTATTAAGTCAAGGGCAATAACTCAAAAACCGTTCATCAAATAAACGTAAAATTCGAATATAACCGCCGTCTTATCAGATCCAATGCTCACACCAGGTTTAATCCAAATCCATTGAAAATTGTGGCGTCTACTGAACCCACAACAAATGTTGACGGACCTACGAACCGACGGACATGGGCGGCCACAATATACGTCCACAGATTCATGTGTACACAAACTGCTTAAATCGTCAAGCTGAAAAAGATTATATTACCTGTTGGTCGACAACATATAAGCAAAAAAATTATCCACATCATGTTATGTCAAATAGAAATTTTAAACACGAAACTAAATCACTGAGGCTGCAATTTAATAAGATTATCGTATGTCACTCAATGAAATATTAGTCATTTCAATATCGCCCTTCAGAATGACTGTGTTGTTACTCTATTATGATATCTAGCTATGGTCTATGTGTCAATCACGGAAATAATTTAGTCAATTGAAAACAGTTTCACACCTATATTAACTAACTCGAAATTTTTAGGTATAGAGATACGCTTAGTTTTCACCACGTTTAATAATTATAAATATGAAAGACATGCCAAAGAACTTTTATCTTCAAGGTTCAGTCTGTAAGTCAAAATAAGTTATATAAACTATGTGAACTTAAAAGATTTTATCAATATTTTGGAATGTCTTTATCTTTCGGTAATCTTTGTATTACCCCTTTAAGGAGCCTACGTGTGTCATCCAAGGAAATAATACAGTAATTTGAATATTCGTTTCAGAATGAGTATCTCTATTATAGTATCTAGCAAGGGTCTCTGTAACCTTCAAGGGAATAATACTGTCATTTTAATATTCGTTTCTCACTTATAATATCAGCGTTGACAGCCGGAAACAATCTGTACAATTGCTATACCTTTTCTCAGAATAGTATAGTAGAAAAATACCCAAAAAATCCAGAACCTTTATCCCAATCTTCCAATATTATATTTTTCCCACCCTTTGCCTGTTTATTTTGGAAAATAAATTACCAAAACCTAATGCTGCAATATCTATATATAGTTTACCACGGCCAAAAATAGAGGTTTGTGGGATCTACGTTATTGTACTTCCTTATCTACCTACCAAGCAAATCAAAGTGTCATTTTTTCTTGGAGTATCTGTGATATAAAAATAATGTGGATTGTTTTAAACCTTGTTCTAGGCCTAGTCCTATTAATGTGCTGTCTACCAACAGGTAATATATGCCTTTAGTGATAATAAATTTTGAGAATGAAAGGTTTTCAATTGATATAAATCTATAAATCTATGTAAGGATACAGTACAGTTTGACTTGAGATATCCTAATAAGTTTAAAATGTGAGTAGTTAATTCGACGGGTTTTGTCGTTCGATCATTTATATCAATTGAAATTTTAATTTCTGATATTGATACTTGGTGTCATTACTATACAACACAATCCATGTATATCAATTTTTTTTTTTGTATCATTTTTCAGTTTATACGGGAATGCAATGCTTCATTAAGTTAAGGTTTTTGGCGTTTTTCTTTGTATTACCCCTTGTTTTGGTTTCCTTGGATACAACGAGATCCAAACCACAGGCACAAGATGCTGAGATTTAAAGATTGATTTTTAAATAGGTTTATTTCAATTGAATATGGCAGATTTAGTACAAGTAATAACAATGCTCTCAAAACAAAAGTAAAAGTACAATTAATCTCTAAAATTTTTTGCTACTAGATTAACGAGGTGGCTTCCCCTGATCTTAGTTATTAAAGGGTAGGTCCAATGCAATTCTGAAACACGCCTTTCAGGATCCCTTCAATTATTGCCTTTGCTCTATCTGACTATTTAAAAATTTTCATGAGATATTGTTGACCTATTATTATTCAAATTATGTATGGCATTTGCTTTGCCTCATATTCTATATTTTGTCCCCTTGAAAATGCACAAATAATATCCCGCACACTAAGGCTGATAAAATTGTTTTATGACAGTTTATGTGTTTCGCACTTTATTTTATGTTACAATATAAGGTAACGTTGCAAATAAGATATAACTCAATCTCACAACAAAGATATGCCGCATTGAGGTTAAATATAATACAAAACTATTTATAATAAATCATAAAGAACTATGTATAATATTATAAATATAATGGGTGGTATTTATAGCATTATGCTAATTTCTATATTCAGGTCTCAAGTTAAAATTGTATAATGCAGTAAGTAACGAGTTTCGGTAGACCATTGGACAACATTATAAACTACTTGCAACAAACATGGGGTTTCACAAATAGCCTACTAAAATATCTGTTCAAAATCAAAATAAGTAAAAAGCCTAAAATATCTGTTCAAAATCAAAATTGGTCGGGCTTGACTTAAAATGAATGTACATAATATATAATATATATTATAATATGTAAATCTCAAATTTGGTTATTAAGGCGATATATGAGACTTACAGGGCGCCTTAACTATGCAACCCTATATTAATATAGGGTGGCTCATGACAATTACGTATAGCGACTTTGGCGAAAACGTATTGTAATCGTTCGGATTATTATTATTTTTTTTTTTTTGCGATTCTTGGATGAGTTTGCAGACAAATTGGTAAAAGGTACAGAAATTCTAAATCTACAGTTGATCTTAGAATGATTTCTATTATCAAATAAAACAAAACCGGAAGTTCTAATCTCTTACCGGAGGTTGAGGTTTTTTTGCTTTAGCACGTTAATTTTCAGTTCGATTTTGCCCGGATTTTCAGATTTGAAAACTTCAATGTATTTGTCAACTAACAATTATAGGTTTTATTCAATTAGGTTAAATATTTTACCCACGATTTGGATATTCAAGGGTCATCGGCAAAAATTTCAGACCGTGATTTCTCGTTTAATATAAATGGTACAATTTTGAAACTTTACCAGTTGATAGGCGATATGATTATAATTTTTGAAAAAAATGCGAAAAAAAATTTCCACTTCCGGTTTAGCCTCAAATGACCTAATTACGTAACGTCCGGTCTATAACAGCTAGCAATATTCAAGGGTCATTGGCAAAAATTTCAGACCGTGATTTCTCGTTTAATATAAATGGTACAATTTTGAAACTTTACCAGTTGATAGGCGATATGATTATAATTTTTGAAAAAATGTGAAAAAAAATTTCCACTTCCGGTTTAGCCTCAAATGACCTAATTACGTAACGTCCGGTCTATAACAGCTAGCAATATTCAAGGGTCATCGGCAAAAATTTTAGACCGTGATTTCTCGTTTAATATAAATGGTACAATTTTGAAACTTTACCAGTTGATAGGCGATATGATTATAATTTTTGAAAAAATGTGAAAACAAATTTCCACTTCCGGTTTAGCCTCAAATGGTCTATAACAGCTAGGTGAAAAGTGAAAACTGTTTTATAAATAACTTGTCAATAGTAATTGATTTGACCTAAATAATTAGGTCAAGCTGCCATATCGGCCGCCATTTTGAATTTTCGTTACAATTCTTAAATCCGAAATTCAGACACTATTGATAGACCGATTTCGATGAAATTTAGCACATAGATACATTGGATCATTATCTACCTTTTCTTGGAGACCGATTTTTAAATTTTGTATTTTTTTTCGAATTATTCAAATTTCGATTTTTCCAAAATTAGGTCACTTTAACGGCTACGGAAGGTGTGACCCACTTAATCTATGACCTTGAAAATTAGGTCAAATAATAATATATTGTCTACGAGCAGATATTTTTTGATTTGGCTTACTTAAAAAATTCATAGAGATAAGTGTACTTAAATACAGCAAAAAATGTTAATTTTCATATTTTCGCCATCTTTAACCGTTACGAAAGGTGTGACCTAATTATTTTATGACTTTGAAAACTAGGTCAAATGATATTCAATATATTGTCTAGATGTAGGTCATTGCAAATTTAGCCTACATAATATTTTAAGGCTCTCGAAATACGTTCATAATTGTAAGCAATTCTAGTATTATAGATTTGTTCTAAATAAAAAAGGTTGCTACTAATTTTATGTTACCATGTTTTCCCAATTGTAGGGAGCCGTGGTGGCTTAGTGGGGTAGACGCTTGCCCGCTAACCTGAAGGTCCTGGGTTCAATCCCGCAAAAGGTCGAGATTAACCTTCGGATTTTTCAGATCGGTTTCCCCTTGTCAGTGATGCAGGTTGGAGGGACTGGCATTGAAAAAGCGTCGTTCGGATGGGACAATAAACCGAGGCCCCGTGTGCTACAGGCTGTGCACGTTAAAGATCCCTCGACAGTTGGAAATCGAAAAAGAGCAGGCTAACGCCGCTGTCCTGACAAAATTTCCCTCATAGCACACTGCATGGCGTTGCCCGTCTTCATTAGCCCATAGGGTGCAGAAAAGTAGGACGTAAAACTCCATTCATTTCATTTCATTTTCCCCATTAAATACTTCATTAGTCCCAATTATGAGATGAAAAGTAGGACTTAAACTCATTAATTTTCATTTCTTTTAATTTTCATTCATAAAATTCTTTAATATTTTTTAGTTAAAAGTGAAGAATGCTTAAATACAGAAATAATTGTAGGCCAACTTGGGAAAGAAATAGTGTTTAATTTTTCAATTCCTGACATGTATGATAAATATAAGATTGAACGCGATGGGAAGAATGAATTTACTATGCAGGATCTAGAAATGTACGGAGATATTCGATTAAGAAAAAAGATGGATTCTATGACAGAAAAAATAATTTATAAGAATGGTAAACCAACTTATCTAGCTGGTAAACTGACAGAAATCGTCATGACTAATGACACCCTCGTGATCAAAAAGACAAAACTACAAATAGAAGATGCTGGAATATATTTGATAAATTTCAAATTAATTCCTTTGCTTAAGACAGCTTTGATTATCGCAGGTGAGTTATTGTGTTCAGGATAATTGTGAGACTTTACTTCAGTTCCAGTTTCTTACAAATGTAACAATGACAAATGTACAAAATGTGATTTTCCGGGTTCTGGAATCACCGGGCGCCTAAGAGTTAGCCAAAAATTAAATGTACTGTTTTCCGTAATAATTTTGTCATTCACTAATTTAGTAAGATGTTATAAATAATACTAGTGGTTTCAATAAGAATGGGAGCATCTTATATAATATGATAATCTCGTTTTTAATTGACTTCCTGAACTGCATATAATCCTCGCTGTTTAAAATGATACATGAGATTTAGTTCTCCGTTTAAAGATATTCTTATCATTTTTCAGGTTAAAATGGTCTTTTCTTTCAGAGTTTAAATTTGGAATTTTTTTAATGTGTTTTTAATGCTCTTCCAACAATGTATAACAAAAGTTTTTTCATCAAGATCTAAAATTTGTGATGTGAAATTCACTGCTTTGTCTGTGTGTTATAAAAGTTCAATTGTTTCACATCTATAATTGCCTAAAACGAACATGTTTAAGACATTTTAACATTTTTTATGTTTGACCTTGA
>JAUJPP010000023.1:0-28869 GCA_030562195.1 Nipponacmea schrenckii
TCCGGTTTAGCCTAAAATGACGTAATTACGTAACTTCCGGTCTATAACTGCTAGGTGAAAAGTGAAAACTGTTTTATAAATAACTTGATTTGACCTAAATAATTAGGTCAAGCTGCCATATCGGCCGCCATTTTGAATTTTCGTTACAATTCTTAAATCCGAAATTCAGACACTACTGATAGACCGATTTTGATGAAATTTAGCACATAGATACAATGGATCATTATCTACCTTTTCTTGGAGACCGATTTTCAAATTTCGTATTTTCTTTCGAATTATTTAAATTTCGATTTTTTCAAAATTAGGTCACTTTAACGGGTACGGAAGGTGTGACCCACTTAATCTATGACCTTGAAAATTAGGTCAAATAATATTCAATATATTGTCTACGAGTAGATATTTTTTAATTTGGCTTACTTAAAAAATTCATAGAGATAAGTGTACTTAAATACAGCAAAAATTGATAATTTTCATATTTTCGCCATCATTAACCGTTACGGAAGGTGTGACCTAATTATTTTATGACTTTGAAAACTAGGTAAAATGATATTCAATATATTGTCTAGATGTAGGTCATTGCAAATTTAGCCTACATAATATTTTAAGGCTCTCGAAATACGTTCATAATTGTAAGCAATTCTAGTTACGTATTTCGACTTTGGCGAAAACGTATTGTAATCGTTCGGATTATTTTATTGTGGGACTTTGCTACCGCAAAGTCCCAGTTTGTTTTCGGTTTGTCTTTTTTTTTTTTTTTTTTTTTTTTTTTTTTTTCGAAATTTACACAGGGCACACAGCCTAGGCTGCAATAGTTGCAGCAATTTCACATCTTCTCTACACCTTCTGTTGTGGCGAAATTTCTATTAAATATAAATTGGAACATTTTTGCAAAACCGGAAGTGCTGCATTGCAACATGTCTAAAAAGTCGGTCAGTGGCTCTAGAACTCGCATTTTTGGACCGATTTTCGTCGGGTTTGCATTTTTGAAAACTTGAAACAATTTCCAACAAAATAGCAATTAAAAAAATTCGAAATTCGAAATTTCATAGCACACATTTTTTTGTCGTATTTTGCACATTTTTGCAACTTTGCTATTTTAAGACCGATTGATCTGAAAATTTGGGTGCCTTCAAGTGTCACGAATATGAAAACATTGGCAGAGTCAGAATTTTTGCTTCATTTCCGGTTTCAGCGTAAAACGGGTTTAAACTTCCGGTTGACCTACTTGTGCTGTAATTGATGTATCGCAACAAAATTTATGTCAATCCTAATTAAATTGGAAGACAAAAAAACGAAGCAGAAAAAATCCGGACCGGAAGTGAAACATTAGCCGCCATCTTGAAATGTCACTTTTTTGTAAAACTCAAAATGGGGCCTCTACGGTAAGAGCGATTTGTGTGATGTTTATATTTCTGGAAAGCTTAGTCGATTGCGATCAAAATGTTGGAAATCGATTTTTGAATTTTGCTTTTGCTTTTTTGCAACATCCGGTTGAATTTTTTCGAAGTTTGGGGGCTTATTTCTCGTGACCTTGACCTTTGGTGACCATGACCTTTAGTAGGTCAAAGGTCATAGACCTTGGCTATCAGTTGATACTTTGACCTTTGACCTCCGACATCTACTTCCGGTTTTATAGCTGCGCGAAAACAGCAAAATTCGCAACTTTGGACTGCTCTAGAGCGTGACCTAATTAATTTAGAGTGTTATTTTTTTCAGATTCTTAAGGCGATTTTTGTCCTCTTTCCAACGATGTATAACAAAAGTTTTTAAAATGAAAAATGAAGTTTTTGATTTTTGCAAAGATAAGTACATTTTGCCGTATATTCGCTTGTTTAAAATCTATGTGTGTATATCTCGTGATCTATTAGCTGTACAAGCTTCAAATTTGTACCGTGAATATACATTTTGAATATGATTAGATTCCTGTCCTAAAAAATGAGATGGGCGTGGCACATCCGGGTGAACTTCAAATTTACCATTTATATCGGTCAGCGAATTAGGGCTGCAGGAAATAACGTTTTTAAAAAAAGTACCTTGCATACATATACCTCATTACTTTGGCCAGTAGATCCCAAAAAATCAAATGATTCTGTCTGTTTGTTGCAATTTTGCGACATTTGCAAAAAAAATCAGTTATTTTTAGTTTGGGGGCTTATTTCTAGTGACCATGACCTTTAGTAACCTTGACCTTTACAAGGTCATTGGTCACTGACTTTGGCTATCAGTTGACAATTTGACATTAGGCTTCCGACGTCTACTTCCGGTTTTATAGCTGCCCAAAAACAGCAAAATTCGCTACTTTGGACTGCTCCAGAGCGTGACCTAATTAATTTAGGGGGTTATTTTTTTCAGATTCTTAAGGCGCCTTTAGTCCTCTTTCCAGCGATGTACAACAAAATTTTTCAAAATGAAAATTTAATTTTTGCACTTTTAAAACTAAAGTACATTTTGCTTTTTTGAAATGTATGTGTGTATATCTCGCGATCTATAAGATGTACAAGCTTCAAATTTGTACCATGAATATATATTTTGTATGAGATTAGATTTACGCAAAAGTAAATTAGATGGGCGTGGCACATACGGGTAAACTTCCAATTTACCAGTTATATCGGTCAACGCTTTACATCTGTAGGAAATAACATTTTTCCAAAAAATTCTTTGCACACAGATACCTTGCTGCTTCGGCCAGTTTCTCCCAGAAAATCAGATGTTTCGGCCTGTTTGTTGCAAGTTTGCAACGTTAGCAAAGTTCCACTCTGTGCCACGTGTGGCTCTAGTTTTTTTTTTTTTTGTAATTCTTGGATGAGTTTGCAGACAAACTGGTAAATGGTGCAGAAATTCTAAATCTACAGTTGATCGTGGAATGATTTCTATTATCAAATAAAACAAAACCGGAAGTTCTATCTCTGACAGGAAGTGAGAACCGGAAGTTGAGGTTTTTTTGCTTTAGCAAGTTTATTTTCAGTTCGATTTTGACCGGATTTTCAGATTTGAAAACTTCAATGTATTGTCAACTAACAATTATAGGTTTTATGCAATTAGGTTAAATATTTTACCCACGATTTGCAATTCAATATTCAAGGGTCATCGGCAAAAATTTCAGACCGTGATTTCTCCTTTGATATAAATGGTAAAATTTTGAAACTTTACCAGTTGATAGGCGATATGATTATAATTTTTGAAAAAATGTGAAAAAAAAAATTCTACTTCCGGTTTAGCCTCAAATGACGTAATTACGTAACTTCCGGTCTATAACTGCTAGGTGAAAAGTGAAAACTGTTTTATAAATAACTTGTCAATAGTAATTGATTTGACCTAAATAATTGGGTCAAGCTGCCATATAGGCCGCCATTTTGAATTTTTGTTACAATTCTTAAATCCGAAATTCAGACACTACTGATAGACCGATTTTGATGAAATTTAGCACATAGATACAATGGATCTTTATCTACCTTTTCTTGGAGACCGATTTTCAAATTTCGTATTTTCTTTCGAATTATTTAAATTTCGATTTTTTCAAAATTAGGTCACTTTAACGGGTACGGAAGGTGTGACCCACTTAATCTATGACCTTGAAAATTAGGTCAAATAATATTCAATATATTGTCTACGAGTAGATGTTTTTTAATTTGGCTTACTTAAAAAATTCATAGAGATAAGTATACTTAAATACAGCAAAAATTGATAATTTTCATATTTTCGCCATCATTAACCGTTACGGAAGGTGTGACCTAATTATTTTATGACTTTGAAAACTAGGTCAAATGATATTCAATATATTGTCTAGATGTAGGTCATTGCAAATTTAGCCTACATAATATTTTAAGGCTCTCGAAATACGTTCATAATTGTAAGCAATTCTAGTTGCAGTGCGTTCATCGAACGCACTGCTTTGTTTTCGAAATGTTTTTTTGCAGTGCGTTCATCGAACGCACTGCTTTGTTTTCGAAATGTTTTTTTTTTTTTTTTTTTTTTTTTTTTCGAATTCTGGTCAGAGCGCCCAGCCAAAACTGCACATGCCACACACATTCTGTTAACATTTCTCCCTAAAATGCCGCGAGACTAAATCTGATGAATGTATTTTGACGCCATTTTGACCTACAGGAAATGACGTAGCGCCATCTACAGTTTTTCTTTGTTTTTCAATTTGCGGCTTTATTTTTGATACGATTTTGATCGTTTTTTTTTAGGTAACTACATTGAATTTAGTTTTAAAAGATAGCAATTTAAGAATTATACATTTCCCAACTTTCTCGCTGACATTTTGAATTTGAAATTTTTTGCATTTTCTAACTTCTACAGTTTTATTTCGATCGATCTGAAAACTTACAGATATATAAATATTTGGATTTCGAAGTATAATTAATTTTAAAAATTTCGATATCACTTCCGGTTTTGATGTTATTTGCTTTTAAAGTTGAACTTTGCACTTCCGGAATAATGAAGATACTTGAAAAATTTCTTTTGTAATTAGCTACAATTGTCAATTGAATGATGTTAAATTAAGAAAATTCGAACCGGAAGTAACGGATCTTCCGCCATCTTGATACGACTAAATTTTGTAAAACTGAAATAAGTTCTCAGGGATAAGTCTAATTTGCATAATTTTAGATTTTCTAGAAACATCAATTGATTGCGCAAAAAAGTATGGGAAGGAATTTTTGAATTTCGTTTTTGCTTTTCTTTTATTTCCGGTTGAATTTTTTCAGTAATTGTCAAAACTTTAACCGGTCATATTTCGTGACCTTGACCTTTGATGACCTTTTGACCTGAACAAAAGTTATTGCTCTTCATTATATCTGCCCAATGGTATCCCCACTTTTTTTGTCCGATGTTTACTTCCGGTTTTGCAGCCAATTGAAAATCATAAATTTTAACTTTAAAGAGCTCTATCACGTGACCTAATTTACATAGGACAGAATTTTTTACATATTCCTTTTACGTTTAATGTCATCTTTCCATTAATATATCACGCTTGGTATTTTTTATCAAAATTGCGCGTTTAAAAATTTCAAAATTCTGTAATTTCTTCTATACTAATTGTGCGTGTTTTTCTTTAAATCGAAATAGAGTCTCAGGGGATAATTCGATTTGTGTTATTTTGATGTATTTAGAATCTATAACCGATTGCCGAAATATATATGGAAACCGATTTTTGAATTTTGAATTTGATTTTGAGATTTTAACGATTAAAATTTTTAAAAACTTTGAAGGGTCGTATATTGTCACGTTGACCTTTGACGAATAGCTCTCGAGAAGTTCTATCCAATGATATATAAAGCTTTATTGTAAGATGTATACTTCTGCTTTTATCGCCATTTGAAAATTGCGAATTTTCCCTATAAAACAATCTGTTTAATGTGTTGCATTTGGGCGATCTACAAGATATAAGTTCAGCGATCTGAAATTATTTTTTAGTTTAATCGTTCTACATCCAGTTAAAATGATTCAAAGTTGTTATATATGTTTTTCCTGTTGTGGGTGATTTAAATATTGAATATTTGGAACGAAATTACAACCTTTAGAATATTAAATTTTATCTCTTATATGCAACAATAATATACAGTTGACTGGAATAATGGTCTAAGGGACGAAACTCTATTCAATATAAATTTTAAAATGTTAGGCCGCGCTATTTATGTGGTGTCTCAATGTTATACCCTGGCGACTTAAGACAACTTGAACCATTAGTGACCTATCGATTTGTATATAGCTTCGACATTGTCTATCCAATGCTATATACATATTTTTTGTACGATATCTACTTTTGGTTTCATCGCCATCTGAAAATTGCGAATTTAATATATAAAACAATCTACATTGTATTGGGTATTATTCTCTACGTTTGGGCGATTTACAAATATGAGTTTCGGCGATCCGGATATCTTTTTTAGATTAAACGACCCTCTATCCATTTTTTATTATGATTTTAACTTATTATCTATCTTAATTGATGATGAGGGCTAAGGATGGGGAGGGGCAAAGAGGGAAAAGGGGGAAAAGGGGGGTATGGGAGCGTTTGTTATGAAATCAAAATCCATTTCTGATGTACATTTTTTTTTATTTTGATAAACCCTTTTTGTCTTTTGCTTAACGAACGAATCCCTGGATGGAACGCAATGCTTCAGTGCCGTTAGGCGTACGGCTCTAGTTGTGGGACTTTGCTACCGCAAAGTCCCAGTTTGTTTTCGGTTTGTCTTTTTTTGCGTGGCAAATAAAATTTGTCACGCTTTGTTTTCGTTCGGATTATTTTTTTTTTTTTTTTTTTTTTTTTTTTTTTTTTTTTTTTGGGAAGCTCGCTAGCCCAAACGGAAAAAGATAGACTATTTCTGTTTTCACCAATGGTTTTTATATGGGCTGGAATCAAAAATGAATATCTAACATGAAATTTTCACTAAACCGAAAGTGGCTAATTGCATAATATGCAAATAAGATTTCAAGCTAGCTCGGGCCCTAATAGTCGCATCGGTCTGAAATTTACAGGATATAGATAGATAGGCAGCGCAATTAAAACTACATCATCAAAATTTTTTGATCACTTCCGGTTTTGGCGTGGGGACTTCCGGTTTTTTCGTCTCATGTCGGGCGACCCTGCTTCCGATGTAATTCAAGATTCTAAACAAAATCAGTATATTTAAGCTATACTAAATGATTTTACTCCCCTGAGATGAAGAAAAATTAAATTGAATGTTGCGCATGCGCAGTTTTCAAAAATGGCAAATTTTCTTAAAAATTTAATAAGTCCGCCAATTATTAACCGATTTTTATGATTTTGGTGTCTATCGAAACCTTGATACTTTATCTAAAAATTGTTGGGAACAGAATTTTGATTTTCGAATTTGAATTTTTTTTATGCCCGTTCGAATTTTTCGAAAATTTAAAACTCTATATCTCGTGACCTTGACCTTAAATGACCTTGACATTTGAGATGTAGAATGTCATTGACCTCAGCTGTCTATAGATGTGCTGATATTGCATGACAAATATTAACTTCCGGTTTTATAGCCCACCGAAATCTGACTATTTTGCAATTTTCGACGGTTATGTTACACTTTCGGGCTCTAATGTTCAGATCGATCTGAAATTTACAGGATATAGATAGATACGCAACACAATTAAAAATATATCATCAAAATTTTTTGATCACTTCCGGTTTGGGCGTGGGGACTTCCGTTTTTTTTTATCTCATTTCAGGCGACCCTACATCCCGTGTAATTCAAGAATGTAAGCAAAAACAGTACATTAGCTATACAAAATAATTTGCATCCCTTGAAAAGAAAAAATTCCAATTGCTAATAAAATTTATTTATTTTTTTGTAAAATTTTTGCATACAAATTCAAAAAATATCTCTTTATAAAGCTGTGAATTAGCAAATTATCACATAGCTTGAATTTTCTCTCTATGTTAATTACAACCAAAGTTACAAAATAATGTTTAAATTTGAATATAGAGAGTTTAAATTTCATGACAAATTGTCATCTTACTACCTACTTAAATTTTGGTTTGGAATTTATGTAAATATCCTACCGAAATCTTAGACATGTACAAAAATCTAATAAGGAACTGATAGTAGAAACTTATAGTAGAAAAAATTGCCTATATAGCGGAAAGTTTACGCTTACAATTGTAGGCTGAAAAGTACCGGAATTGAAAGCTAGCAGGTTAGAAGTTTCAAAATGTTCGAAATCCATGGGATAACGCATAGTTGCCACGCTCGGAGCTGTTCACAGTTCTAGTTGTGGGACTTTGCTACCGCAAAGTCCCAGTTTGTTTTCGGTTTGTCAATTCTTTTTTTTTTTTTTTTTTTTTTTTCGAAATTTACACAGGGCACACAGCCTAGGCTGCTATAGTTGCAGCAATTTCACAACTTCTCTACACCTTCTGTCGTGGCGACGTTTCTATTAAATATAAATTGGAACATTTTTGCAAAACCGGAAGTGCTGCATTGCAACATACCTAAAAAGTCGGTCAGTGGCTCTAGAAGTCGCAATTTTCAATCGATTTTCGTCGGGTTTGCATTTTTGGAAACTTGAAATAATTTCCAACAAGATAGCAATTTCAAAATTTCAAAATTCGAAAATTCGTAGCACACATTTTTTTGCCGTATTTTGCACATTTTTGCAACTTTGTTATTTAAAGACCGATTAATCTTAAAAAAATTTAGTATATGTAGCCCATGGAATGATTTCCAAAAAGTAGGTCAAAATTTTTGCGTCACTTCCGGTTTTTGCGAAAAATGGAGTTTTACGTCCGGTTGAATAACTTCCGGTTTTATTAATGTATGAGATTCAAACTTGTATCATCGGATAGCCATTAGCCATACAAAAAAGCGAAGAAAATAAAATCAAGGCCGCATGCGCAACTTTCGCCGCCATTTTGATTTTTCTGAAATTGCGCGAATTTAATTCAGACATTATGGCTTATCCGATTGAGATGATTTTGGTGTCAAATGAAAGAACATAAAAATTGCAAAAAAACATTGGAAGTCGATTTTTGAATTTCGCTTTTGCATTTTTGCAACATCCGGTTGAATTTTTTCAAAGTTTGGGGGCTTATTTCTCGTGACCTTGACCTTTGATGACCGTGACCTTTAGTAGGTCAAAGGTCATTGACCTTGGCTATCAGTTGATACTTTGACCTTTGACCTCCGACTTCTACTTCCGGTTTTATAGCTCCGCGAAAACAGCAAAATTCGCAACTTTGGACTGCTCTAGAGCGTGACCTAATTAATTTAGAGTGTTATTTTTTTCAGATTCTTAAGGTGCTTTTTGTCCTCTTTCCAACGATATATAACAAAAGTTTGTAAAATGAAAATTGAAGTTTTTGATTTTTGCAAAGATAAGTACATTTTGCCGTATATTCGCTTGTTTAAAATCTATGTGTGTATATCTCGTGATCTATTAGCTGAACAAGCTTCAAATTTGTACCGTGAATATACATTTTGAATATGATTAGATTCCTGTCCAAAAAAACGAGATGGGCGTGGCACATCCGGGTAAATTTCCGGTTTACCATTTATATCGGTCAGCGAATTACGGCTGCAGGAAATAACGTTTTTCAAAAAAGTACCTTGCATACATATACCTCATTACTTTGGCCAGTTTATCCCAAAAAATCAAATGATTCTGTCTGTTTGTTGCAATTTTGCGACATTTGCAAAACAAATCAGTTTTTTTTAGTTTGGGGGCTTATTTCTCGTGACCTTGACCTTTAGTAACCTTGACCTTTACAAGGTCATTGGTCACTGACTTTGGCTATCAGTTGACATTTTGACATTAGGCTTCCGACGTCTACTTCCGGTTTTATAGCTGCCCGAAAACAGCAAAATTCGCTAATTTGGACTGCTCTAGAGCGTGACCTAATTAATTTAGAGGGTTATTTTTTTCAGATTCTTAAGGCGCCTTTTGTCCTCTTTCCAGCGATGTACAACAAAAGTTTTCAAAATGAAAATTTAATTTTTGCACTTTTAAAACTAAAGTACATTTTGCTTTTTTGAAATGTATGTGTGTATATCTCGCGATCTATTAGATGCACAAGCTTCAAATTTGTACCGTGAGTATACATTTTGAATGTGATTAGATTCAAGTAAAAAAAAATGAGATGGGCGTGGCACATCCGGGTAAATTTCCAATTTATCAGTTATATCGGTCAGCGCTTTACATCTGTAGGAAATAACGTTTTTCCAAAAAATTCTTTGCACACAGATACCTCGTTACTTTGGCCAGTTTCTCCCAGAAAATCAGATGTTTCGGCCTGTTTGTTGCAATTTTGCAACGTGTGGCTCTAGTTTTTTTTTTTTTTCGAATTTTACCCTCGATTGTTTTCGTAGAAGGCAACTTGCCACAAACTTCCTTTTGCTATTGCCTACTCAAACTGCGTGACTTGTATTTTATAAATGTAAAATGACGTCATTAAGAGCAACCGGATACGAGCTGTGGGCAATGGCGGCTGTTTGATTATTGCTGTTTATTACCTCTATTTATCATCTGATTTTGACAGAACTTCTTTTGCTAGCTTCTTTTAACTGCTAGCTACATAACTGCAGTTTCAAACTGCTTATTTTATTACTTTTGTAGCTGACTTTTTTTATTTCAATTTTTGCGTTTTTTTCAACTTCTACAATTTTATTTTGATGCATCCGAAAACTTACAGGTATATAGACACTATTAATGCAATTAAAATCTATTTTTTAAATTTTCGAAATCACTTCCGGTTTTGAAGTTATTCGCTTTTAAAATTTAAAAATCAATTTCCGGAATTTTCAAGATATTTCAAAAATTCTTTTTGCAATATGCTAGAAATAGTCATACAAAAAAAACGAAGATGAAAAAATCCGGACCGGAAGCAAATGATAAGCCGCCATATTGAAATGTCAAACTTTTGTAAATTTTAAAATTCAAATTCAGGGGATAAAGCAATTTTCGTTATTTTTACGTATCTAATGACTAAAGTCGATTGCGCAACTTTATTTGGGAGCCGATTTTCGAATTTGGATTTGTATTTTCTTTTATTTCCATTTTAATATTTTTGGTAATGTCAAAAACTTTAAAGGCCCATATTTTGTGACCTTGACCTTTGGTGACCGTGTGACCTGAACATGATTTATTCTCCTTGATGATATCTATCCACTGATATGTTCATTTGTGTTGTCCGATGATAACTTCCGGTTTTATAGCCGATTGAAATTTGCAATTTTTATTTTTAACGAGCTCTGTCACGTGATCTAATTTATAAATAACAAATAATTATATTGAATCTTATAAGGGTTTATCTGCTCTTTGTAATGATATATAAAACAACATTTTTCCACCAAAAATGCGCCTTTTAATATTTGGAAATTTTATTTTTTCTTCTCTACTAACTGTGCGTAATTTTCTTTAAATCGAAATTGGGCATCTGTAGATGTTACGATTCGTGTAATTTTGATGTGTATAGAATGTTATATCGATTCGTGAATTATATTTGGAAACCGATTTTTGAATTTTGATTTTGATTTTGATATTTTAACCGAAGTAATATATAAAAACTTCGAATGGTCGTATAATTTAACCTTGAATTTTGGTGACCTTGTGAGCAACACAAATGTGATAGCCCCCGATAAGATCTATCCATTGATATATTATATTTTGTTGTACGATGTATACTTTTCGTTTTACCACCATTTGAAAATTTCGAATTTCATCGTGAAAAGCTGTTTCTTTAATTTTGCGTTTGGGCGATCTACATGACACGAGTTTCAGCGAACCGATTATGCTTTGAAATAAAACGACTTATAGGCTGTAAAATAACGTTAGTGTTCTACCGATACTTTGTTGGGCAGTTTTAAAGCGTATATCAAAACTGCTACGCACTGCGTCAGAACCTCGCGAAAGCAAAGTCCCAGTTTGTTTTCGAAATGTCTCTTTTTTTTTTTTGCAGTGCGTTCATCGAACGCACTGCTTTGTTTTCGAAATGTTTTTTTTTTTTTTTTTTTTCGAATTCTTCCCAGAGCGCCCAGCCAAAACTACATATGTTATGAATTCACTCTTTTGACTTCCTTGTAGAACCTGTGAAAGTAATTTTAATGAATGTATTTTGATGCATTTTTTTCTAACAGGAAATGACGTAGCGCATCCTTAAGTTTTTCTTTGTTTTTCGATTTGCGGCTTTATTTTTGACCCGATTTTGATCGTTCTCTTTTAGGTAACTACTTTGAACTTAGTTCTAAAAGATAGCAATTTAAGAAATTGACTTTTCCCAACTTTGTCGCTGACAATTTGAATTTTAAATTTTAAGCATTTTCTAACTTCTACAATTTTCTTTCGATCAATCTGAAAACTTACAGATATATCGACATTTAAATTACAATGTATAACTTATTTTCAAAATTTCGATATCACTTCCGGTTTGACGTTATTTGCTGTTAAATTGAAAAATGCTAACTTCCGGAATATTAAAGATATTTGAAAAACTTTTTTTGCAATTAGCTACAATTGTCTATCTTATGATGCTAAATTAAGAAAATCTGAACCGGAAGTAACGAATCGGCCGCCATCTTGATATGATTAAGTTTTGTTAAACTCTCAATAAGTTCTCAGGGTCAAATCCAATTTGCATAATTTTAGATTTTCTAAAAACATCCATCGATTGCGCAAAAAAGTATGGGAAGGGTTTTTTGAATTTCGCTTTTGCTTTTCTTTTATTTCCGGTGGAAAATTTTTAGAAATTGTCAAAACTTTCAAGGTTCATATTTCGCAACCTTGACCTTTGGTGACCTTTTGACCTGAACAAAAGTTGTTGCCCTTGATTATATCTACCCAATGGTATCTTCAGTGTTGTTGTCCGATGTTTACTTCCGGTTTTGCAGCCAATTGAATATCACGAGTTTTAACTTTAAAGAGCTCTATCATGTGACCTAATTTCGATAAGTCAGATTTTCTCACATATTCTTCTACCGCTTAATCTCCTCTCTCCATTATTATATCACACTTGGTATTTCAATCAAAATTGCGCGTTTAAAAATTTCAAATTTTGTAATTTCTTCTATACTAACTGTGCGTTTTTTTCTTTAAATCGAAATAGGGTCTCGGGGGATAATTTGATTTGTGTTATTTTTATGTATATAGAATCTATAACCGGTTGCCGAAATATATATGGAAACCGATTTTTGAATTTTGATTTTGATTTTGATTTTTTTACGATTAAAATTTAAAAAATATTAGAATGGTGGTATATTTTGACGTTGACCTTTGGCGAATTTTTGACCTGTACAAATGTGATAGCTCTCGAGAAGTTCTATCCAATGATATATAAAGCTTTATTGTAAGATTTATACTTCCGCTTTTATCGTCATTTGAAAATTGCGAATTTTTCCTATAAAACAATCTGTTTAATGTGTGTTGCGTTTGGGCGATCTACAAGATATGAGTTTCAGCGATCCAAATTTATTTTTTAGTTTAATCGTTCTACATCCATTTAAAATGATTCAAAGATTTTATATATATTATATTAAATAAATGAAATTGTGGTTTACTTCCTGTTGTGGGTGATGTAAATATTGAATATTTGGAACGAAATTACAATCTTTAGAATTTTAAATTGTATCTCTTATGCAACAATAATATACAGTTGAGTGGAATAGTGGTCTAAGGGACGGAACTCTATTCAATATAAATTTTAAAATCTTAAGCCGCGCTATTATGTGGTGTCTCAATGTTATACCCTGGCAACTTACGACAACTTAAACCATTAGTGACCTTTTGATTTGTACAAAGTATATAGCTTTCGACAATGTCTATCCAATGCTATGTTGTACAATGTGTACTTTTGGTTTCATCGCCATCTGAAAATTGCGAATTTAATATATGAAACAATCCATTGGATATTATTCTCTGCGTTTGGGCGATTTACAAAATATGAGTTTCGGCGATCTTTTTTTGATTAAACGAACCTTTATCCATTTTTTTTATTATGATTTTAACTTATTACCTATCTTAATTGATGATGAGGGCTAAGGATGGGGAGGGGGAAAGGGGGGAATGGGAGGGGGTATAGGAGCATTTGTTATGAAATCCAAATCCATTTATAATGCACATTTTTTTAATATACCCTTTCTGTCTTTTGCTTAACGAACGTATCCCTGGATGGAACGCACTGCTTCAGTGCCGTTAGGCGTACGGCTCTAGTTGTGGGACTTTGCTTTCAGCAAAGTCCCAGTTTGTTTTCGAAATGTCTCTTTTTTTTTTTTTTTTTTTTTTTTTTTCGATTTTTCCACACCTTCCTGCTCTTAAACTACAGTAGTTGCAGCAGTCATTCAAATTTCCTAGACCTTCTGTAGTGGCAAAAAAGTTAATGAATATAAATTGGAACATTTTTGCAAAACCAGAAGTGCAACAGTGCAACATTTGCAAAGAACAGTTTTTCGGCTCTAGAAGGCGCAATTTTGGCCCGATTTTCATCGGGTTTTCATTTTCAGAATCTACATACAATATCCAATAGGATAGCAGTTAAAAAAATTCGAATTTCGAAAATTCGTAGCAGACAATCTTTTGCCGTATTTTCGAATTTTTTTACCATTTTTTAAATTTCTGTCCGATTAAGTTCCAATTTTAGGTGCTAAGAGAGACTATAAATCTGAACAAAATGACATTGTCAAATATTTTGCGTCACTCCCGGTTTAAGCTCAAAAAGGGTTCAAAGTTGAAATTTCTGATTTTCAGTCTACTTCCGGTCTAATTGTCACGGGTCATTGAAACTTGTGTTGAACAATATCTTTTTAAAAAAACTGGCCGATTTAAAAAAAAAATCCAGACCGGAAGTAAAACTTTGGCCGCCATCTTGAAATGTCACTTTTTTGTAAAACTCAAAATGGGGCCTCTACGGTAAGAGCGATTTGTGTAATGTTTATATTTCTAGAAAGAGTAGTCGATTGCGATCAAAATGTTGGAAATCGATTTTTGAATTTTGCTTTTGCTTTTTTGCAACATCCGATTGAATTTTTTCGAAGTTTGGGGGCTTATTTCTCGTGACCTTGACCTTTGACGACCTTGACCTTTAGAAGGTCAAAGGTCATTGACCTTGGCTATCAGTTGATACTTTGAACTTTGACCTCCGACGTCTACTTCCGGTTTTATAGCTGCCCAAAAACAGCAAAATTCGCAACTTTGGACTGCTCTAGAGCGTGACCTAATTAATTTAGAGTGTTAATTTTTTCAGATTCTTAGATTGTTTTTTGTCCTCTTTCCAACGATATATGACAAAAGTTTGTAAAATGAAAATTGAAGTTTTTGATTTTTGCTAAGAAAAGTACATTTTTCCGTATTTTCGCTTGTTTGAAATGTATGTGTGTATATCTCGTGATCTATTAGCTGTACAAGCTTCAAAATTTTTTCTGTGAATATACATTTTGAATATGATTAGATTCCCCTCCAAAAAAACGAGATGGGCGTGGCACATCCGGGTGAACTTCAAATTTACTATTTATATCGGTCAGCGAATTACGGCTGCAGTAAATAACGTTTTTCAGAAAAAGTACCTTGCATACATATTATATCTCATTACTTTGGCCAGTTTATCCCAAAAAATCAAATGTTTCTGCCTGTGTGTTGCAATTTTGCGATATTTGTAAAAAATCAGTTTTTTTTAGTTTGGGGGCTTATTTCTGGTGACTTTGACCTTTGGTGACCTTGACCTTTACAAGGTCATTGGTCACTGACTTTAGCTATCAGTTGACAATTTGGCATTAGACTTCTGACGTCTATTTCCGGTTTTATAGCTGCTCGAAAGCAGCAAAATTTGCAACGTTGGACTGCTCTAGAGCGTGACCTAATTAATTTAAAGGATTATTTTTTTCACATTCCGAAGGCGCCTTTTGTCCTCTTTCCAGCGATGCACAACAAAAGTTTTTAAGATGAAAATTTTATTTTTGGACTTTTAAAATTAAAGTACATTTTGCTTTTTTGAAACGTATTTGTGTATATCTCGTGATCTATTAGATGTACAAGCTTCAAATTTGTACCATGAATATATATTTTGTATGAGATTAGATTTACGCAAAAGTAACTTAGATGGGCGTGGCACATATGGGTAAACTTCCAATTTACCAGTTATATCGGTCAGCGCTTTACATCTGTAGGAAATAACGTTTTTCCAAAAAAATCTTTGCACACAGATACCTCGTTGCTTTGGCCAGTTTCTCCCAGAAAATTAGATGTTTCGGCCTGTTTGTTGCAATTTTGCAACGTTAGCAAAGTCCCACTCTGTGCCACGTGTGGCTCTAGTTTTTTTTTTTTTTCGATTTTTCCACACCTTCCTGCTCTTAAACTACAGTAGTTGCAGCAACCATTCAAATTTCCTAGACCTTCTGTAGTGGCAAAAAAGTTAATGAATATAAATTGGAACATTTTTGCAAAACCAGAAGTGCAACAGTGCAACATTTGCAAAAAACAGTTTTTCGGCTCTAGAAGGCGCAATTTTGGCCCGATTTTCATCGGGTTTTTCATTTTCAGAATCTACATACAATATCCAATAGGATAGCAGTTAAAAAAATTCGAATTTCGAAAATTCGTAGCAGACAATCTTTTGCCGTATTTTCGAATTTTTTTTTACCATTTTTTAAATTTCTGTCCGATTAAATTCCAATTTTAAGTGCTAAGAGAGACTATGAATCTGAACAAAATGACATTGTCAAATATTTTGCGTCACTTCCGGTTTAAGCTCAAAAAGGGTTCAAAGTTGAAATCACTGATTTTCGGTCTACTTCCGGTCTAATTGTCACGGGTCATTGAAACTTGTGTTGAACAATATCTTTTTAAAAAAACTGGCCGATTTAAAAAAAAAATCCAGACCGGAAGTAAAACTTTGGCCGCCATCTTGAAATGTCACTTTTTTGTAAAACTCAAAATGGGGCCTCTACGGTAAGAGCGATTTGTGTGATGTTTATATTTCTGGAAAGCTTAGTCGATTGCGATCAAAATGTTGGAAATCGATTTTTGAATTTTGCTTGAATTTTTTGAACATCCGGTTGAATTTTTTCAAAGTTTGGGGGCTTATTTCTCGTGACCTTGACCTTTGACGACCTTGACCTTTAGTAGGTCAAAGGTCATTGACCTTGGCTATCAGTTGATACTTTGAACTTTGACCTCCGACGTCTACTTCCGGTTTTATAGCTGCCCGAAAACAGCAAAATTCGCAACTTTGGGCTGCTCTAGAGCGTGACCTAATTAATTTAGAGTGTTAATTTTTTCAGATTCTTAGATTGTTTTTTGTCCTCTTCCCAACGATATATAACAAAAGTTTGTAAAATGAAAATTGAAGTTTTTGATTTTTGCAAAGAAAAGTACATTTTGCCGTATTTTCGCTTGCTTGAAATGTATGTGTGTTTATCTCGTGATCTATTAGCTGTACAAGCTTCAAATTTTTACTGTGAATATACAATTTGAATATGATTAGATTCCCCTCCAAAAAAACGAGATGGGCGTGGCACATGTCAGCGAATTACGGCTGCAGTAAAAAACGTTTTTCAAAAAAGTACCTTGCACACATATATCTCATTACTTTGGCCATTTCATCCCAAAAAAAATCAAATGTTTCTGCCTGTTTGTTGCAATTTTGCGACATTTGCAAAAAAAACAATTTTTTTTTAAGTTTGGGGGCTTATTTCTAGAGACTTTGACCTTTGGTGACCTTGACCTTTACAAGGTCACTGGTCACTGACTTTAGCTATCAGTTGACAATTTGGCATTAGACTTCTGACGTCTATTTCCAGTTTTATAGCTGCTCGAAAGCAGCAAAATTTGCAACGTTGGACTGCTCTAGAGCGTGACCTAATAAATTTAGAGGGTTATTTTTTTCATATTCCGAAGGCGCCTTTTGTCCTCTTTCCAGCGATGCACAACAACAGTTTTTAAAATGAAAATTTAATTTTTGGACTTTTAAAATTAAAGTACATTTTGCTTTTTTGAAACGTATTTGTGTATATCTCGTGATCTATGATGTACAAGCTTCAAATTTGTACCATGAATATATATTTTGTATGAGATTAGATTTACGAAAAAGTAAATTAGATGGGCGTGGCACATACGGGTAAACTTCCAATTTACCAGTTATATCGGTCAGCGCTTTACATCTGTAGGAAATAACATTTTTCCAAAAAATTCTTTGCACACAGATACCTCGTTGCTTTGGCCAGTTTCTCCCAGAAAATCAGATGTTTCGGCCTGTTTGTTGCAATTTTGCAACGTTAGCAAAGTCCCACTCTGTGCCACGTGTGGCTCTAGTTGTGGGACTTTGCTTTCAGCAAAGTCCCAGTTTGTTTTCGAAATGTCTCTTTTTTTTTTTTTTTTTTTTTTTTTTTCGATTTTTCCACACCTTCCTGCTCTTAAACTACAGTAGTTGCAGCAACCATTCAAATTTCCTAGACCTTCTGTAGTGGCAAAAAAATTAATGAATATAAATTGGAACATTTTTGCAAAACCAGAAGTGCAACAGTGCAACATTTGCAAAAAACAGTTTTTCGGCTCTAGAAGGCGCAATTTTGGCCCGATTTTCATCGGGTTTTCATTTTCAGAATCTACATACAATATCCAATAGGATAGCAGTTAAAAAAATTCGAAATTCGAAAATTCGTAGCAGACAATCTTTTGCCGTATTTTCGAATTTTTTTACCATTTTTTAAATTTCTGTCCGATTAAGTTCCAATTTTAGGTGCTAAGAGAGACTATAAATCTGAACAAAATGACATTGTCAAATATTTTGCGTCACTTCCGGTTTAAGCTCAAAAAGGGTTCAAAGTTGAAATCTCTGATTTTCGGTCTACTTCCGGTCTAATTGTCACGGGTCATTGATCCTTGTGTTGAACAATATCTTTTTAAAAAAACTGGCCGATTTAAAAAAAAAATCCAGACCGGAAGTAAAACTTTGGCCGCCATCTTGAAATGTCACTTTTTTGTAAAACTCAAAATGGGGCCTCTACGGTAAGAGCGATTTGTGTGATGTTTATATTTCTGGAAAGCTTAGTCGATTGCGATCAAAATGTTGGAAATCGATTTTTGAATTTTGCTTTTGCTTTTTTGCAACATCCGGTTGAATTTTTTCGAAGTTTGGGGGCTTATTTCTCGTGGCCTTGACCTTTGACGACATTGACCTTTAGTAGGTCAAAGGTCATTGACCTTGGCTATCAGTTGATACTTTGAACTTTGACCTCCGACGTCTACTTCCGGTTTTATAGCTGCCCGAAAACAGCAAAATTCGCAACTTTGGGCTGCTCTAGAGCGTGACCTAATTAATTTAGAGTGTTAATTTTTTCAGATTCGTAGATTGTTTTTTGTCCTCTTTCCAACGATATATAACAAAAGTTTGTAAAATGAAAATTGAAGTTTTTGATTTTTGCAAAGAAAAGTACATTTTGCCGTATTTTCGCTTGTTTGAAATGTATGTGTGTATATCTCGTGATCTATTAGCTGTACAAGCTTCAAATTTTTACTGTGAATATACATTTTGAATATGATTAGATTCCCCTCCAAAAAAACGAGATGGGCGTGGCACATCCGGGTGAACTTCAAATTTACCATTTATATCGGTCAGCGAATTACGGCTGCAGTAAATAACGTTTTTCAAAAAAGTACCTTGCATACATATTTCTCATTACTTTGGCCAGTTTATCCCAAAAAATCAAATGTTTCTGCCTGTTTGTTGCAATTTTTTGCGACAGTTGCAAAAAAATCAGTTTTTTTTTAGTTTGGGGGCTTATTTCTAGTGACTTTGACCTTTGGTGACCTTGACCTTTACAAGGTCATTGGTCACTGACTTTAGCTATCAGTTGACAATGTGGCATTAGACTTCTGACGTCTATTTCCGGTTTTATAGCTGCTCGAAAGCAGCAAAATTTGCAACGTTGGACTGCTCTAGAGCGTGACCTAATTAATTTAGAGGATTATTTTTTTCACATTCCGAAGGCGCCTTTTGTCCTCTTTCCAGCGATGCACAACAAAAGTTTTTAAAATGAAAATTTAATTTTTGGATTTTTAAAAATTAAAGTACATTTTGCTTTTTTGAAACGTATTTGTGTATATCTCGTGATCTATTAGATGTACAAGCTTCAAATTTGTACCATGAATATATATTTTGTATGAGATTAGATTTACGCAAAAGTAACTTAGATGGGCGTGGCACATACGGGTAAACTTCCAATTTACCAGTTATATCGGTCAGCGCTTTACATCTGTAGGAAATAACGTTTTCCCAAAAAATTCTTTGCACACAGATACCTCGTTGCTTTGGCCAGTTTTTCACAGAAAATCAGATGTTTCGGCCTGTTTGTTGCAGTTTTGCAACGTTAGCAAAGTCCCACTCTGTGCCACGTGTGGCTCTAGTTGTGGGACTTTGCTACCGCAAAGTCCCAGTTTGTTTTCGGTTTGTCAATTTTTTTTTTTTTTTTTTTTTTTTTTTTCGAAATTTACACAGGGCACACAGCCTAGGCTGCAATAGTTGCAGCAATTTCACAACTTCTCTAGACCTTCTGTTGTGGCGACGTTTCTATTAAATATAAATTGGAACATTTTTGCAAAACCGGAAGTGCTGCATTGCAACTTGTCTAAAAAGTCGGTCAGAGGCTCTAGAACTCGCATTTTTGGACCGATTTTCGTCGGGTTTGCATTTTTGAAAACTTGAAACACTTTAAAACAAGATAGCAATTTCAAAATTTCAAAATTCGAAAATTCGTAGCACACATTTTTTTGCCGTATTTTGCACATTTTTGCAACTTTGTTATTTAAAGACCGATTAATCTTAAAAAAATTGAGTATATGTAGCCCATGGAATGATTTCCAAAAAGTAGGTCAAAATTTTGGCGTCACTTCCGGTTTTTGCGAAAAATAGAGTTTTACGTCCGATTGAATAACTTCCGGTTTTATTAATGTATGAGATTCAAACTTGTATCATCGGGTAGCCATTAGCCATACAAAATAGCGAAGAAAATAAAATCAAGGCCGCATGCGCAACTTTCGCCGCCATTTTGATTTTTCTGAAATTGCGCGAATTTAATTCAGACATTATGGCTTATCCGATTGAGATGATTTTGGTGTCAAATGAAAGAACATAAAAATTGCAAAAAAACATTGGAAGTCGATTTTTGAATTTCGCTTTTGCATTTTTGCAACATCCCGGGTTTAATTTTTTCAAAGTTTGGGGGCTTATTTCTCGTGACCTTGACCTTTGGTGACCATGACCTTTAGCAGGTCAAAGGTCATTGACCTTGGCTATCAGTTGATACTTTGACCTTTGACCTCCGACGTCTACTTCCGGTTTTATAGCTGCCCAAAAACAGCAAAATTCGCAACTTTGAACTGCTCTAGAGCGTGACCTAATTAATTTAGAGTGTTATTTTTTTCAGATTCTTAAAGTGCTTTTTGTCCTCTTTCCAACGATGTATAACAAAAGTTTTTAAAATGAAAATTGAAGTTTTTGATTTTTGAAAATTTGAGTATATTTTGCCGTATTTACGTTTGCTTGAAATATATGTATGTATATCTCGTGATCTATTAGATGTACAAACTTCAAATTTGTACCGTGAATATTTATTTTGAATGTGATTTGATTTATATAAAAAAAAAATGAGATGGGCGTGGCACATCCGTGTAAAATTCCGATTTCCCATTTATATGGGTCAGCGAATTACGGCTGCAGTAAATAGCCTTTTTTAAAAAAAGTACTTTGCACACAGATACCTCATTGCTTTGGCCAGTTTATTCCAGAAAATCTGATAATTCGGACTGTTTGTTGCAATTTTTCGAAAATAGGAAACCAGTTAATATTTTTTTTCTAATTTTGGAAGCTTATTTCTCGTGACCTTGACCCTTGGTGACCTTGAACTTTAGTAGGTCAAAGGTCATTGACCGTGTCTATCATTTAATACTTTGACATTTGACCTCCGACGTCCCTTCCGCAAAATTCACAACTTTGGACTGCTCTAGAGCGTGACCTAATTAATTTATAGGTTTATTATTTTCAGATTCTTAAGGGGCTTTTTGTCCACTTTCCAGCAATGTATAACAAAAGTTTTTAAAATTAAAATTTAATTTTTGCACTTTTAAAATTAAAGTACATTTTGCCTTTTTGAAATGTATTTGTGCATATTTCGTGATCTTTTAAATGTACAAGCTTCAAATTTGTACCGTGAATATATATTTTGAATGTTATTAGATTTACGCAAAAAACAAATGGGATGGGCGTGGCACATCCGGGTAAACTTTCAATTTAGCATTTATATAGGTCAGAGAATTACGTCAATAGGAAATAACGTTTTTCCAAAAAAATCTTTGCACACAGATACCTCGTTGCTTTGGCCATATGCTCCCAGAAAATCTGATGTTTCGGCCTGTCTGTTGCAATTTTGCAACGTTAGCAAAGTCCCACTCTGTGCCACGTGTGGCTCTAGTTGTGGGACTTTGCTTTCAGCAAAGTCCCAGTTTGTTTTCGGTTTGTCAATTCTTTTTTTTTTTTTTTTTTTTTTTTCGAAATTTACACAGGGCACACAGCCTAGGCTGCAATAGTTGCAGCAATTTCACAACATCTCCAGACCTTCTGTAGTGTCGACGTTTCTAATGAATATAAATTGGTACATTTTTGCAAAACCGGAAGTGCTGCATTGCAACATTCCTCAAAAGTCGGTCAGTGGCTCTAGAAGTCGCAATTTTCAATCGATTTTCTTTGGGTTTGCATTTTTGAAAACTTGAAACAATTTCCAACAAGATAGCAGTTACAAAATTTCGAAATTCGAAAATTCATAGCACACATTTTTTTGCCGTATTTTGCAAATTTTTGCAACTTTGCTATTTTAAGACGGATTGATCTGAAAATTTGGGTGCCTTCAAGTGTCATGAATATAAATACATTTGCAGAGTCAAAATTTTTGCTTCATTTTCGGTTTAAGCGTAAAAAGGGTTTAAACTTCCGGTTGACCTACTTGTGCTGTAATTGATGTATCGCAACAAAATTAATGTCGATCGTAATTAAATTAGAATACAAAAAAACGAAGAAGAAAAAATCTGAACCAGAAGTGAAACTTTGGCCGCCATCTTGAAATGTGACTTTTTTGTAAAACTCAAAATGGGGCCTCTACGGTAAGAGTGACTTGTGTGTTATTAGTATTTTTAGAAAGTCTAAACGATTGCGAAAAAAAGTATGGGAGCCGAATTTTGAATTTCGCTTTTGCATTTTTGCAACATCCGGTTGAATTTTTTCGAAGTTTGGGGGCTTATTTCTCGTGACCTTGACCTTTGATGACCGTGACCTTTAATAGGTCAGAGGTCATTGACCTTGGCTATCAGTTGATACTTTGAACTTTGACCTCCGACGTCTACTTCCGGTTTTATAGCTGCCCGAAAACAGCAAAATTCGCAACTTTGGGCTGCTCTAGAGCGTGACCTAATTAATTTAGAGTGTTAATTTTTTCAGATTCTTAAAGTGCTTTTTGTCCTCTTTCCAACGATATATAACAAAAGTTCGTAAAATGAAAATTGAATTTTTTGATTTTTTGCAAAGAAAAGTACATTTTGCCGTATTTTCGCTTCCTTGAAATGTATGTGTGTATATCTCGTGATCTATTAGCTGTACAAGCTTCAAATTTTTACTGTGAATATACATTTTGAATATGATTAGATTCCCCTCCAAAAAAACGAGATGGGCGTGGCACATCCGGGTGAACTTCAAATTTACCATTTATATCGGTCAGCGAATTACGGCTGCAGTAAATAACGTTTTTCAAAAAAGTACCTTGCAAACATATATCTCATTACTTTGGCCAGTTTATCCCAAAAAATCAAATGTTTCTGCCTGTTTGTTGCAATTTTGCGACATTTGCAAAAAATCAGGTTTTTTTTTAGTTTGGGGGCTTATTTCTAGTGACTTTGACCTTTGGTGACCTTGACCTTTACAAGGTCATTGGTCACTGACTTTAGCTATCAGTTGACAATTTGGCATTAGACTTCTGATGTCTATTTCCGGTTTTATAGCTGCTCGAAAGCACCAAAATTTGCAACGTTGGACTGCTCTAGAGCGTGACCTAATTAATTTAGAGGGTTATTTTTTTCACATTCCCAAGACGCCTTTTGTCCTCTTTCCAGCGATGCACAATAAAAGTTTTTAAAATGAAAATTTAATTTTTGGACTTTTAAAATTAAAGTACATTTTGCTTTTTTGAAACGTATTTGTGTATATCTCGTGATCTATTAGATGTACAAGCTTTAAATTTGAACCATGAATATATATTTTGTATGAGATTAGATTTACGCAAAAGTAAATTAGATGGGCGTGGCACATACGGGTAAACTTCCAATTTACCAGTTATATCGGTCAGCGCTTTACATCTGTAGGAAATAACATTTTTCCAAAAAATTCTTTGCACACAGATACCTCGTTGCTTTGGCCAGTTTCTCCCAGAAAATCAGATGTTTCGACCTGTTTGTTGCAATTTTGCAACGTTAGCAAAGTCCCACTCTGTGCCACGTGTGGCTCTAGTTTTTTTTTTTTTTCGAAAATTACACAGGGCACACAGCCTAGGCTGCAATAGTTGCAGCAATTTCACATCTTCTCTACACCTTCTGTTGTGGCGAAATTTCTATTAAATATAAATTGGAACATTTTTGCAAAACCGGAAGTGCTGCATTGCAACATGTCTAAAAAGTCGGTCAGTGGCTCTAGAACTCGCATTTTTGGACCGATTTTCGTCGGGTTTGCATTTTTGAAAACTTGAAACAATTTCCAACAAAATAGCAATTAAAAAAATTCGAAATTCGAAATTTCATAGCACACATTTTTTTGCCGTATTTTGCACATTTTTGCAACTTTGCTATTTTAAGACCGATTGATCTGAAAATTTGGGTGCCTTCAAGTGTCACGAATATGAAAACATTGGCAGAGTCAGAATTTTTGCTTCATTTCCGGTTTCAGCGTAAAACGGGTTTAAACTTCCGGTTGACCTACTTGTGCTGTAATTGATGTATCGCAACAAAATTTATGTCAATCTTAATTAAATTAGAAGACAAAAAAACGAAGCAGAAAAAATCCGGACCGGAAGTGAAACATTGGCCGCCATCTTGAAATGTCACTTTTTTGTAAAACTCAAAATGGGGCCTCTACGGTAAAAGCGATTTGTGTGATGTTTATATTTTTGGAAAGCTTAGTCGATTGCGATCAAAATGTTGGAAATCGATTTTTGAATTTTGCTTTTGCTTTTTTGCAACATCCGGTTGAATTTTTTCGAAGTTTGGGGGCTTATTTCTCGTGACCTTGACCTTTGGTGACCATTACCTTTAGTAGGTCAAAGGTCATTGACCTTGGCTATCAGTTGATACTTTGAACTTTGACCTCCGACGTCTACTTCCGGTTTTATAGCTGCCCGAAAACAGCAAAATTCGCAACTTTGGGCTGCTCTAGAGCGTGACCTAATTAATTTAGAGTGTTAATTTTTTCAGATTCTTAAAGTGCTTTTTGTCCTCTTTCCAACGATATATAAAAAAAAGTTTGTAAAATGAAAATTGAATTTTTTGATTTTTGCAAAGAAAAGTACATTTTGCCGTATTTTCGCTTCCTTGAAGTGTATGTGTGTATATCTCGTGATCTATGAGCTGTACAAGCTTCAAATTTTTACTGTGAATATACATTTTGAATATGATTAGATTCCCCTCCAAAAAAACGAGATGGGCGTGGCACATCCGGGTGAACTTCAAATGTACCATTTATATCGGTCAGCGAATTACGGCTGCAGTAAATAACGTTTTTCAAAAAAGTACCTTGCATACATATATCTCATTACTTTGGCCAGTTTATCCCAAAAAATCAAATGTTTCTGCCTGTTTGTTGCAATTTTGCAATTTTGCAAAAAATCAGTTTTTTTTTTTAGTTTGGGGGCTTATTTCTAGTTACTTTGACCTTTGGTGACCTTGACCTTTACAAGGTCATTGGTCACTGACTTAAGCTATCAGTTGACAATTTGGCATTAGACTTCTGACGTCTATTTCCGGTTTTATAGCTGCTCGAAAGCAGCAAAATTTGCAACGTTGGACTGCTCTAGAGCGTGACCTAATTAATTTAGAGGGTTATTTTTTTCACATTCCGAAGGCGCCTTTTGTCCTCTTTCCAGCGATGCACAACAAAAGTTTTTAAAATGAAAATTTAATTTTTGGACTTTTAAAATTAAAGTACATTTTGCTTTTTTGAAACGTATTTGTGTATATCTCGTGATCTATTAGATGTACAAGCTTCAAATTTGAACCATGAATATATATTTTGTATGAGATTAGATTTACGCAAAAGTAAATTAGATGGGCGTGGCACATACGGGTAAACTTCCAATTTACCAGTTATATCGGTCAGCGCTTTACATCTGTAGGAAATAACGTTTTTCCAAAAAATTCTTTGCACACAGATACCTCGTTGCTTTGGCCAGTTTCTCCCAGAAAATCAGATGTTTCGGCCTGTTTGTTGCAATTTTGCAACGTTAGCAAAGTCCCACTCTGTGCCACGTGTGGCTCTAGTTTTTTTTTTTTTCGAATTCTGGTCAGAGCGCCCAGCCAAAACTGCACATGCCACGCACATTCTGTTAACATTTCTCCCGAAAATGCCGCGAGAGTAAATCTGATGAATGTATTTTGACGCCATTTTGACCTACAGGAAATGACGTAGCGCCGTCTACAGTTTTTCTTTGTTTTTCAATTTGCGGCTTTATTTTTGATCCGATTTTTATCGGTTTTTTTTAGGTAACTACATTGAATTTAGTTTTAAAAGATAGCAATTTAAGAATTATACATTTCCCAACTTTCTCGCTGACATTTTGAATTTGAAATTTTTTGCATTTTCTAACTTCTACAGTTTTATTTCGATCGATCTGAAAACTTACAGATATATAGACCTTTGGATTTCGAAGTATAATTAATTTTCAAAATTTCGATATCACTTCCGGTTTTGATGTTATTTGCTTTTAAAGTTGAACTTTGCACTTCCGGAATAATGAAGATATTTGAAAAATTTCTTTTGCAATTAGCTACAATTGTCTATTGAATGATGCCAAATTAAGAAAATTCGAACCGGAAGTAACGGATTTTCCGCCATCTTGATACGACTAAATTTTGTAAAACTGAAATAAGTTCTCAGGGATAAGTCTAATTTGCATAATTTTAGATTTTCTAGAAACATCAATTGATTGCGCAAAAAAGTATGGGAAGGGATTTTTGAATTTCGATTTTGCTTTTCTTTTATTTCCGGTTGAATTTTTTCAGTAATTGTCAAAACTTTAACCGGTCATATTTCGTGACCTTGACCTTTGATGACCTTTTGACCCGAACAAAAGTTATTGCCCTTCATTATATCTGCCCAATGGTATCCCCACTTTTGTTGTCCGATGTTTACTTCCGGTTTTGCAGCCAATTGAAAATCACGAATTTTAACTTTCAAGAGCTCTATCACGTGACTCAATTTACATAGGACAGAATTTCTTACATATTCCTTTTACGCTTAATCTCACCTTTCTATTAATATATCACACTTGGTATTTTAATCAAAATTCCGCGTTTAAAAATTTAAAAATTTTGTAATTTCAACTATACTAACTGTGCGTGTTTTTTTTTAAATCGAAATAGAGTCTCAGGGGATAGCTCGATTTGTGTTATTTTGATGTATATAGAATCTATAACCGATTGCCGAAATATATATGGAAACAGATTTTTGAATTTTGATTTTAATTTTTTAACGATTAAAATTTTTAAAAACTTTGAAGAGACGTATATTGTGACGTTGACCTTTGACGAATTTTTGACCTGTACAAATATGATAGCTCTCGAGAAGTTCTATCCAATGATATATAAAGCTTTATTGTAAGATATATACTTCCGCTTTTATCGCCATTTGAAAATTGCGAATTTTCCCTGTAAAACAATCTGTTTAATGTGTTGCATTTGGGCGACCTACAAGATATGAGTTTCAGCGATCTGAAATTATTTTTTAGTTTAATCGTTCTACATCCAGTTAAAATGATTCAAAGTTGTTATATATGTTTTTCCTGTTGTGGGTGATGTAAATATTGAATATTTGGAACGAAATTACAACCTTTAGAATTTTAAATTTTATCTCTTATAATTATGCAACAATAATATATAGTTGACTGGAATAATGGTCTAAGGGACGAAACTCTATTCAATATAAATTTTAAAATGTTAGGCCGCGCTATTTATGTGGTGTCTCAATGTTATACCCTGGCGACTTAAGACAACTTGAACCATTAGTGACCTTTCGATTTGTATATAGCTTCGACATTGTCTATCCAATGCTATATATATTTTTATTGTACGATATCTACTTTTGGTTTCATCGCCATCTGAAAATTGCGAATTTAATATATAAAACAATCTACTTTGTATTGGGTATTATTCTTACGTTTGGGCGATTTACAAATATGAGTTTCGGCGATCCGGATATCTTTAGATTAAACGACCCTCTATCCATTTTTTAATATGATTTTAACTTATTATCTATCTTAATTGATGATGAGGGCTAAGGATGGGGAGGGGCAAAGAGGGGAAAGGGGGTTATGGGAGCGTTTGTTATGAAATCAAAATCCATTTCTGATGCACATTTTTTTTTTTAATATACCCTTTTTGTCTTTTGCTTAACGAACGAACGTACGAATCCCTGGATGGAACGCACTGCTTCAGTGCCGTTAGGCGTACGGCTCTAGTTGTGGGACTTTGCCTTCGGCAAAGTCCCAGTTTGTTATCGGTTTGTCAATTCTTTTTTTTTTTTTTTTTTTTTTCGAAATTTACACACCTCACACAGCCTAGGCTACAATAGTTGCAATTTTTTCGCAACTTCTCTAGACCTTCTGTAGTGGCGACGTTTCTAATGAATATAAATTGGAACATTTTTGCAAAACCGGAAGTGCTGCGTTGCAACAAACCTAAAAAGTAGCAAATTGGCTCTAGCTGTCGCAATTTTTGATCGATTTTCTTCGGGTTTTCATTTTTGTAATCTGCAAGTAACTTCTGATCAGATAGCAGTTCAAAAATTTCAATTTTCAAAGATTCGTAGCACACATTTTCTTGCCGTTTTTTGCAATTTTTTGCAACTTTTTTGTTTTTAGTGTGATCGATCTGAAAAAAATTGAGCATAAGAAGCTTATGAAACTATTTTCAAAAAGTAGGTCAAAAATTTTGCGTCACTTCCGGTTTTTGCGAAAAATGGAGTTTTACGTCATGTTGAATAACTTCCGGTTTTATTAATGTATGACATTCAAACTTGTATCATTGGGTAGCCATTAGCCATACAAAAATACGAAGAAAATAAAATCAAGGCCGCATGCGCAACTTTCGCCGCCATTTTGATTTTCTTGAAAGTGGCCG
>JAUJPP010000170.1:0-13628 GCA_030562195.1 Nipponacmea schrenckii
TTGTCTTTTATTCGTCAAAAAATAAATAATACGTGGAAAACAAATTTCTAATATCCTCTAACAACAGAATTTTTTAAATATGTAAGGAATCCGTGTTCTTATAGGAAAATGAAGGGAGGTAATCAAAGATCAGAATCGTGCTGATGCATCGCGATTATTTTTTTCTAACGAAATGCATCGATAAGCAGGAACGAATCACAATTCATCAATTTTACGGTGAATCGTTGCAGCCCTACTACTAATCGATTATTCGTGTGAGCACTAATATTGAACTTGTTGTGACTAAGTCAAGTACAATAACTCAAAACCAGTTTATCTAAAAATCTTCAATTTCAGTTTTGACCAAGATCTCATCAACTTCAATGATCACAGCAAGTTTCATTCAAATCAGATGAAAACTGCGTTCACAAGCAGACGGACCGACAGGGGGTGACGACAATATACGATATGGGCGTATTAAATCAGGTTTGGAGCTTGAAAATATTCCAGACATACCTGAGAATAATCTAGAACTCTTTGAACGGAAGTGAATCGAGATTCTGTATCTACAGCTAATCGTATAGTAAACTGAAACAAACCTGTCATCTAAAATAGAAAAATAATGAGATTTCTAGCTGAATTATCATATTATATCATAATAACATCATAAAAATATTGTATACCAAATAGAAAAAAGTCTATATGATTCATCCCTTTGATTGGCTGAGATTTCCTAGAAAGATTCTAGGGCCAGTTATTTGATTGGACAATATTTAGCTTTGAATAGGACTGTGGTTTGAACATGAAGTCACATCTAACCAATCAGAGGAATAAAATGTTTTACACCCTACTTAACATACAGTGTACAATTGGGACAATTTGTTAATACAATAGTTTTTGCTTATTTAGATTTCCAACAGTGAACATAAAGATTGCATATATTACTTGACATATAAATATGACCGAATACAATATATGTTGATTCTACCCAACTTCAGACAGACAATAGGTAAGTTTAAACAATATCATTGTTTATCAACAATTAGATAGATATAGAAAAGCAACATATTCTTTATATATTTCATACATACATGTATATAGTGAACAGTTTTAAAAAAGAATTTACAGAGATTTTAAAAGATTTTTGCCGATTCACTTGACAGTAAGAAAGAATGCGCATTTATTTTCACATTTATACAGTGTAAGCTTACATTTTCCCAAAATCACACACAAAATAGATATCAGCAGTTGTCAAGAGGTAAGTTTTAACATCTGTACCAATATTATCATGTTTTATTATATTAATGATAGTAATGTCTCATTGCATATTTTTCATTTTTTTGACAAACGGTATGTTGAAATATATTTCGTTTTTTTGTTGACTTGTCATATATATGTCTTTTCATAATGCCTGATTTTATTATTATGACTTGATGTTTATATTTTTGATTTCAAAATGTATTTTATTCACATTAGGTAGTCATATTTATGTTCTACACCAAGTCACCAAGTTGATTTTGCTCTATATTTTCAATCTAAAATGACCAATAGTCAATATATCCTCTACTGAACATTAATTATAAATTAACCATTACAAACATAATATTTGATAGCAAGTCAAAAATGAGTTAAGATGAAAGTTAACATTCTCTTTCAGGGGATGCTGACATCACAGACTAGGTAGTTGTCAGTCACTACTTGGCATTAAGATAACTTTAATACCAACCTATAGTAGTAAATTATTAAGGTTTTGCTTTCACTTGTAGTCATAAAAAAACAGTCTCTGATATTTAAATTACCAGAATCACATGATCACTTGACAAAGTTTCAGTAAATTATGGCTGCCATTCATTACAGTGATAATATGTAGCAAAGCACTAGCATTATTTTCACACAACAATACTGTATTATATGACACTAGATGGCAAATGGATTAAATTTAATACAGTCTCACAAAGGGCAAAAAAGACATTAAATAATCAGGCATAAATATTAAAAGATGCTTACCTGGACAGCAAAAGACAAAGCAAGACCAGCCAGAGCAGGTGTCATTTGGTCAAAGGTTAAAATGATTAGTATACCAGTTAAGGCATTGATGGACAATGTTATAAGATCTAATCTTAACGCTAACCAGCGATTGGATAAATAAAATATTAAATAAGGTACACTATTTGTATCTAACAACCTCCGAAATCTGAAATACAAAATGATAACCATGATAAACCTAGCTGCAGATAGGGTTGGGCATTATTCAATAAATTGTTATCATAATACATGCAGTTCAAACTAACAATAGTCCTCTATGTGGATATATTTTTATCAGTACACAGACAACTAACTTATCTGAGGCTGCTATTCCAATTATCACCAAAAAAAATAGAAAAATCCAAAATCTCTTTCCCTTGCTCAGACAATAATACATTCAAAATACTTACTTTTCTATGAATTCGGTATTTTTGTTGTAGGCCTTGATAGTGATGATACCTTGAATGGTAGCAGTGAGATGACTTAACAATGGTGACCGTGATATAGAGTCTTCTCTTTTCAACTCTCGAACACATTTCACAAACAATAAATACAAAAACACAAAAAACACGCACAATGGGATCAGAGCGATTAAAAACCATGGAGTCACATAGGCTATCATGCCTAATGAAAATAAAATGGTAAGTACATTGTTCAAAAAAACTTCAGCACTCATTGGTAGACGGATATCAACTGAAATATAAATAGATATTAAATGGTAATGATTCAATCTTCAATTTTTGACTCAGTAAAATGAAACTGCATCTTCATCAGTCAGATCAGACAAAACCATGGAGTGTACAATGACGGACATTTTGCAGTCTACTCTTATTTGATTTCAAATTGTCGCAAGTGGATCCCAGTTTCTTATTACTTCTGCTGATATGTTTTTAAATTGCAGATGAACCTAATGATTTACCATTGTATATTAACTCTTACTGTGATCTTTTTGCGGATGATACTACGATTTATACTTCTGGTAAATCGGTTACTGACATACAATTAAAATTGCATGAAGATACTGATGCAATCTTAAACTGGTGATCTTTTATTGTCATAATTTTAAATGAAAATAAAACCAAATGTATGTTAATTACAACTGCTCAAAAAAGAAAATATTCATCAGATTTATCAATTGAACTTAATAATCAATTTATTGAACAAGTTGAAAACTTTAAATTACTAGGTGTTATTGTGAATCAAAATATCTCATGGACTCCACACGTAAAGTACATTGCTAAAATTTTAAATACTTAGTTATTTCAACTGCAACAGTTAAGAAAGATCATGCCTGAAAAATATAGATCTATTTTTTATAAATGTCACTTTCAACCATATTTTGACTATCGTTCAACTATTTGGGATTCGTACGACATTGCATTAGCCAATATTTTAATTCAGCATCAGATTTGAAGACTTTTCGAAGGATGATTCTTGGTAATCTTTCATTAACATAAGCATACTTCCTGTTACATAGGTATTCTTTTCACCAACTATAGGCTTACTTAATAATAATTATTTGAATTGTTTTTCTCCATGATGAGTAAACATCCTTAAAGCTGGTCTTGAGCTTGGTTTTTGTGGTCATGTACTTGATTGCAGAAAGATGAATCTGTCCATTTTATACACATGTACTTGTGTATTTTAAAAAAAATTGTACGTTGAAATAATATATGGTTTTTGCGGTTGCGTGCTTGGTCGCTTGGTCTGTTTTATGCATGTGTGCTTGTATGTATTGGACAGGTTGTGCATTGTCGTGTTTAGTTTGTTTTTTTTGCGGTAGTTTGCTTGATCGCCGGAGAATAGATGGCTGTGGAAGGTGTACGGTGTTCGGTTTGTTAGAGATGTGCGGGTGCATTTTTTTTTCCGGCTGCTTGGTGCATGGCCATGAGAACTTTATATTGCATCCATTTTATAAAAAAATTGTAGGTTGAAAATCTGTTCATTTAATGCATATGTACTCGTGTATTTTTAAACAAATTGTACGTGGAGTATTGTATATTTATTTTGTGGTCATGTACTTGATTGTCGGAACATTGATCTGTCCATTTGATGCACATGTGCTTGTGTATTTTTAGTATTTTTAGACAAATTGTTTATTGAGATATTTTTTTTTTTTTTTTTCCAATGTATTGCCCCATGGGCTGAATGTGAGACAAGACCATGTCCTTGTGTATTGGACATAATTCTGACCCATGTAAAATAAAGAGTTTATTATTATTATTATTATTATTATTATTATTATTACATCAGATTTAACTGCTGAAAAGAGAAATTGAGAGGTAAAGTTGAGCCTTTTCTCTATATTATTTAATACTTACTTTCATCCATATCTGCTGAGAATCTGTTCACTATTCGACCCACAGGGGTTGTGTCAAAAAACGATATTGGGCAGGATAAAATCTTTAAAAACACTTCATCATGAAGCTGACTGGAGGCTTTCAAGGTCACCTACAAATATAACAGAATATTTAAATGGTTGTGGAAGATGAAACATGTTTAAGACTTTCTAACAAATTAAAACACCTAAAATGGAGGCAATACAGGCAATATTTTCAACTGTATAACTAATATTGACAACATGTTAGTGATGTTACTATATTTCATATTTCAACATGTTAGTGATGTTACTATATTTCATATGACAACATGTTAGTGATGTTACTATATTTCATATCACAATTCCAAGATATTCTACATAACTCATTGTATTTTAAGATCTTGCTAATTTTACAGTTCTGAATATAAGTAATGCTTCTCTTCATCAGAGAAATGTTCTGAATTACTGAATATAAGCAATGCTCACCTTCATAAGGAGAAATATTTTCTAAATTAAGTTAATGCACACCTTCATAAAGAGAAATGTTCTAAATATAAATAATGCTCACCTTCGTAAAAAGAAATGTTCTAAATATCAGTAATGCTCACCTTCATAAAAAGAAATGTTCTAAACATAAGTAATGCTCACCTTCATAAAGAGAAATATTTTCTAAATTAAGTTGATGCACACCTTCATAAGAGAAATGTTCTAAATATAAATAATGCTCGCCTTCATAAAGAGAAATGTTCTAAATATAAGTAATGCTCAACTTCATAAAGAGAAATGTTCTAAATATAAATAATGCTCACCTTCATAAAGAGAAAAGGTTCTAAATATAAATAATGCTCACCTTCATAAAAAGAAATGTTCTAAATATAAGTAATGCTCACCTTCATAAAAAGAAATGTTCTAAATATAAGTAATGCTCACCTTCATAAAGAGAAATATTCTAAATATAAGTAATGCTCACCTTCATAAAGAGAAATGTTCTAAATATAAATAATGCTCACCTTCATAAAGAGAAATGTTCTAAATATAAATAATGCTCACCTTCATAAAGAGAAATGTTCTAAATATAAGTAATAATGCCATTATAACTATAAAACTGCTATATACACTCATATAAATATCTCTTATAGGATTATCTGCTATACTTCCACTGATCACTGTCTGATTACCAACCACTATACTCACATTCTACATTAGAAAGATATAGAATATTGATATCATTCCCTAAGGAAACAAGAAAGGTTGCATTGTTTCTTCTACATTTTACATGGGTCAGATTTAGGTCCAATACTTCAGGATATGGTTGTGTTTCAGACTCATGGGGATGAAACAATGAATGAAAGAAAAGATACACAAGTATATGTGTATGGGTTGGACAGATTTATAATGCTTCGAGCAAGTACATGACTGCAAAATACAGGCTCTTAAGATATGAATAATATATTCTGAAACAAAATGTGTACATCAAGAGATTATCGAAACATTACCACCTATTGTAAATCAATACAATACATGTCATAACATGTGATCATGCATTGATAATCCACAATACCAGGAATACCAGATAAATAGTTTATTATATAAAATCCCAATCAGTTTTCAATATCCAAGAAAGAATAAATAAGCTAAAGCTCATCTTTTATTTTTTCCGGAGTATGTCTCAGTACTCCAGATCTTATTTTGTCAAGAATACCATGCAGTAGTTTAAGGAATCAAATTTGAAGTTCAATATATGATTCAGTTCAGTACTTACCCCTGAACCTTGGTTTAACCAATATGATAAGTACCAGTTTGTTAAAGTTTGAGCTAAAACAGAGCTTACAAATGTAAAAAACACAAATAAACATAGAAAATATCCACCAATGGCTTTAAAATATTGATGGTAGATCCTTGGATTGACTGTACCTACATCAGCTTCTTCTGTCATCACCAGCTTACCATCAACTGGAAAAACATATTGGCCGATAATCACATTGAATTAATGGAACATGCTGTTTAATTTGGAGGCCAAGTTTTTTTGTGCTCTGATTCATGTATACTTAACACTAATCACATGGAAATTTTAATTTTAAAAATTCAAACAGTTTATCTTCAAATGCTAAATTTTTTTAAGGCTTGCAGAAACATAGTCTGAAACTTGCTGACCTCTGATAGCTATTTGGACAGATATGGCTGGGGTAGAGTCAGAAAAACTAGGCACCTAAAACTTGGGATTTTCGGCACCTCCGTAGGTGCGGAGGTTTCAAACGTATTTACATACCTCGAATCCACCAAACCTCAATTTATTTGGAAAGATGAATGTTTTTGTAGTTCAATCATACCATCATTATCCCCCTACACCACTCATGCCAAGCCTATGTCTGCTTTAAAGGTTTTTTTCAAGAATTTCAATGGCCCAGTTGCCATTTCAAATTGTGCGCGCGTCCAAAATTCCGACGTTACTGGGTCATTTAATGAAAGTACAAGATGATGGTTCGTTTGTTTCTATCACGTGACCGTTTTAAAGGGGCCCAGGCTTGATTTGTTTCGGACAATTATCCGACAGCCTCAAACACATGAAATCTTTTGCTTAGCTAATCAGAAATAGTCTACAGAGCTTACCTTTGAAATTTGAGCCTTCAAATCCATGTGTATCCATAATTATCCGTGTTTGAAAAATCATAATGTCTTAAGAAATTACGAAGGTCCCGCCATATTGGAAAACGGTTCGTCTTGATAATCAAAGAGTTATCCTTCCCATCGTGCAATAGCGGTCATCTATATAAATAGACTACAACGCATTTTCAATTGTAGACTTTGTCAACAGGACACACAATTTTCAGACTGACTGGAGACCAGCCGCGTACAGCACGGAAAAAAATGAAAAGTGAAATTTTTTGTTTGAGGTATATTTCAAGGTATTTTGCGATTTTCTTAGAGCTTGAGTATTTCTGAGGACTGTTTAAATGTAACAAAGGCCCAAAACGACCCCTAAAAATCAAGCCTGGGCCCCTTTAAGTACAAAGAAACGGAATTTTTTAATGCGCACGCAGTTTGAAATGGCGACTGAGTGATTGATATTCTTGGAAAAAACTTTGACGCAACCACAGGCATGACATGAATGGTGAAAGGGGATAATGATGGAATGACTGAACTCCATCATTCCAAATATATCGAGGTTTAGTGGATTCGAGGTATGTAGATATGTTTTAAAAAAAACGCACCCGCTGAGGTGAGGAAAATCACAAGTTTTAGGTGCCTAGTTTTTCTGACTCTCCCCCAGCCATATCTGTCCAAATAGCTATCAGAGGCTGAGAATAAATTCAGCAAGTTTCGGACTAGCAGAAACATTACATAAACTTTTCAAGTCTATTATTGTTTCTATTAGGTGTAAGAAAACTGTTATTCAAATTTAAACAAAACAGACCTATTATAAAGCCCATCACCAACAATAGTCCAAACTGATGTACATGTAGTGCTCCATTTTTAATAAAGCCTTTAAAGTCTTAGAATTGAAGAGTGTTAGAATGTGTTTGGCTAGCAGTGTAATCAAATGAATGGATATTTAAGAGGCCCTTTGTAAGACACCATCTTAAGTGGCTATATTTAAAAATAAAAGCTTATAAAAAAGTAAAAAGAATGTTTTGTCTACAAGAGAAGAGGGAGAAGATAATTTACCTTCTACATCACTAGTAGTAGACATAGCACTGAATTGTCTTTGTAACAATCTCTTTTTACTGTCTGTTTCTTCTATAGACATAGATAAGGCACTGAATTGTCTTTCCACCAACTTTTTAGGGCAGTGTTCATCTCGGCTAGATACATTCGACATTGTACGCTTCATAACAATTGTGTCACATTCCCACCATTTACATCTTTAGAAAATGACACCACACGAGCTGGAAAAACAAACAAAATCAATGATATTAAAAGGAACCAATTTACATCTTAAAATTTTCTTCCTTATTTTAGATAACTGTATCATTTTTCATAGATAGCTCGCCAGGCAAGGTAACATACGCCCACTGGCAGCATTGAATTTGAAAAATAAATTGAGCAATAACTCAAAAAAACATTCACTGAATGGATATTAAAGGCAAGGGCAATAACTCAAAAAACATTCACAAAATGGATATTGAAGGCAAGGGCAAAAACTCAAGAACTGTAATTGGAAAATCGTCAAATCAAAACTTGACCACCAACTTATCTATTTCAATACTCATACCAAGTTTCATCAAATCTATTAATATAATTGTAGCTTATTTTTCACCCACAAATATTTTTGACGCAATTTTACTAAGTCAAGGGCAATAACTCAAAAACCATTCATTAAAAAAAGGTGAAAATTCAAACTTGACTAATGTCTTATCAATTCTGATGCTTACACCAAAATCCTTTGAAAATTAAAGCTTCTTATTGCAACCACAATAGAATTTCGATGCAATTTCACTAAGTCAAGGGCAATAACTCAAAACAGTCAATGAAAAACTGTCCAATTCAAACTTGACTGAGGTCTAATCAATTCCAACGCTCACACCAAGTTTCATCAAAATCCATAGAAAATTGTAGCTTCTATAATGTCTACACAATTTTACTTAGGTAAATTTATTATTTCAAAAATTCATATAACTTTTGATATATAACAAGTCTTTTTACAACGCTTAGTGTAAAATGCCCAACGCCCAAAAGCTCCCAACAGCAGCAAGATGTCTGGATAATCAAAACTACTGGTCGGATAAAAAAATGGAATTTTCGTTGAAGGTAATGAGAAATGAAATAAAGAGACGTTGTATACAGTTGTAGGTAGGCCTAATTGGAAGAAATGTAAAAATTATGGAAGATTAAAGGTAATGCTCGCCATTTTTTAGGATTGATTTGGGTTTTTAAATAAATATAAATCGCCTTCCTAAGAACCATAAATGTACGAAATTTTGCAAACACAGGTACTTAAAGGGATAATAGGCGTTAGAATACACTCGTCCTACGGCTTATATTTGTGTTTAATTTACATAGTAAAATAAGTATGCATCCCACACTTTACCAAATTTTAAAAACTCACAATAAAAATATTTGGAATTTATTAAAAAAATTGAGCCAGCGACGATTCCATTCAGTTTGAGAATAAAAGCGTCTGGTAAATCAACGCTAAAACATCATGGATCAACAGTAGGGGTCAAGGACGCGTGAAAACCCACATGTTAGAGTTACTTCCCTTTTATTTACACGATTTGAGAATCGCTTGATGGATGGCTCTTGCGTTTTATGATTAACTACTTTATTTTGGGGATTTATCGGATTTTAAAGGGATTTTGATGTATAGGTAAGTCCACTGATGGATATATACTGTTATTGTCCAAATTTGAATGCTTAAAATTTTATGTTCTTTCTAACGCCTATTATCCCTTTAAAATATTCTTCAAAATAAGAATTTCACTTCAATTTCAGAAAATGTACTTTTTATATACGGTAGAGTTTTAGGAAAAGAATCATTGATATTATAACTTTTAACAAGTGGTTACCTACCAAGACACGCCCACTTTAAAGCATGTTTTCTGTTTAAACACAGGTTGAAACTCTAACATTATTTACATGTAGGTCTAATCCAATCCAAGTTCTCACCAATATAAATGTTCACACCAAATTTCATTCAAATCAGATGAAACCTAGTCTCTATTGTATTTACTAGCTAATTTTCATGAGTTTCTACTAAGTCAAGGGCAATAACACAAATATAGTTCAGATGTAAACTGTAGCCTTGATCGCGTTCACAAGCCAATTTTGATGCGTTTTGACTAAGTCAAGTGCAAAAGCTCAAAAACTGTTCATCGAAAATTGCCAATTTCGAACATATCCAAAATCTCATCAATATAAATGATCACAGCGAGTTTCATTCAAATCAGATGAAAACTGTTGTCTCTATCACATTCATAAGCCAATTTTGACTTGTTTTGACTTAGTCAAGTGCAATAACTCAAAATCTGTTCATCAAAAATGCCAATTTCAAACTTGTCCAAGATCTCATCAATATAAATGATCAAAGCAAGTTTCATTTAAATCCGATGAAAACTGGTGGTGAATGGCTCAGTGGTTAGCGAGTTGGACTGTCGTCTGCTAGGCGACTAGGTGCCGTGGGTTCGAATCCCGATCGGTGCGAGGAAATAAAAATTAGGTCTGATTCCTAGGCCCGTGCTTTCCCGGAACTACGAGATAGTAGTTTCCCCCACCATCTATCAAAAACAATTCGTCTAAAAATCACCAATTTCGAACTTGTCCGAGATCTCATCAATATAAATGATCAGAGCAAGTTTCATTCGTAAATTATTACTGAAAATATTTCTAAAATATTTCATACATGTATCTTTTTGATCAAATGGATTTGTTATAAAATGTTTAATTAAAAAATGAATGCTAATTGTTATGTAACTTGAACTTGTTTTGGAGTTGAGCCTTGTAACAGATTTATATATTTTTAGTTGAAACCTTAATAATAATCAGGAGAATTACTTTTCAATTTCGGCACAGTACATTAGTTATCCATCACAACCAATTATTATAGGGAATTCATAAAGTTTACATAAACTGTTTCAAATTGGTTTGGCATCTAAAACTAAACAGTTGGATTCTTTTAGATAAAACTTTCAGAAACATTCAATTTATGAATATAATTTTCACTTATTTGAGTACTTAACTCCTACAACCTATATTTTAATTCAGACTGGTAGAAGGTAAGTATCAAATTTCATGGTGCCAAAAGCAACAACCCTTATTTTTTGTATTTATTAAAGGGATAATAAGCTTTGTAAATTTGTGATAGGCTTGAATGAAATGGACATATTGTAAAGTTTTTTTTTGTTGTTACTATTTTATTTTGTCTAATATTCCAATTAAAATCAATAAATTCCAATACCTGGGGGCCGCCATCTTTGTTAGGAAAGTCACGTGACATGACGTCACGTCGTAGATAAAATATCAAAATGGCGAAATGTCGAACTCAGGTATGAAATAAAGACGTAAGCTATTAACGAATACCAGATCCCACTAAGAATCTACAAAAGCGCTCGACAACATCGGTGTAGGTTCGACAGTGGATACGTTTCATTTCTCAACAAACAAAGTCGTGTGTGAAAAACATTTTCTACTGGCTAAATTCGAAGTAGGTAAACAAAACTGATTTGGTGGGATTGCACCCGGTAGCGTAAGTGGCTGAAAGACCCAGATTTTCCCACCGTTTGCGTCCACATAAAACTACTCACAAAGGGTGGACATATTGACCGTCTACAAAAACGATAAAAAAAAAAAAACGAAATGTGAAATGCACAGACTGAGGTCAATAATATAATTAGGGTTAGAACATCGATGCTAGACAAAATAAGCCAAGGGCGCCAGCAGCTAAAACTATTTTCTATACCTTGCAAGGCAGGTGACATTGACAGTACACCTTAGGTTTGATAAATAAAATCCTTAGAGGAAGAATGAACTCGGGGCATCTGTTCGAAATGATTCCTTATTAAAAACGCGTATTTCGACAGAAATTGTCAATTTCGACGAGGCCTACTTTGTTGTCTCCTTTGTTTACAACCTGTACCGTCAGGTCATGATATCTTTTATTCTAAATTTGTTTCCGGAATATCCAGTCCTTGTAATGCAGATTGTGGTATGTTAATGTTAGTCCTGATTGTCAAGATTGATTGCGTTCTAGCTCAAATTGATCGGACTGAATGTCAGCAGCCATGTTAGTTTACCTTTCTATCTACGACATGACGTCATAATTTCGCATATTCACGACCTTAAAGCCATCAAAGGCGGCCTACATAAAATGACAATTTCAGCCGAAAATCGCGTAATATTTATTTTTGACGGTGAATATATGTCATTTTATAGTTTGGGCGTAATTATAACATGTCTTTTGACCGGAAAATTGTATTATTGACAAAAAGGCTTATTATTCCTTTAATAACTGAATTTAAATGTACAGTACAGCAACTTTATAACTTATCTTCGTCGCCGGCGACGGTCTCCAGTTCGTCGGCAAAATAAGCTCAGACGCTCACCAGTTCGTCGGCAGTTCGTCGGCGACGGTCTGCAGATGGTCGCCAGTTCGTCGGCGACGGTCTGCAGACGGTCGCCAGTTCGCGCCGAATATTTGACGACCGTCGTGACGTCAAGACTTTACTTGACAACAGACTAGTTTCTAAATATAGCTACATGTATTGTAGGTCTACAACGCAACTTTCTTTTTTTTCTACCAACAATGGTTCAGAAACTTTAAATATTACTTTTCATATTTTTCACAATTGCATTCTAATGATCGGTAACTAGTCTACGAAAGACATTTCCCTGGTCAGCCTGATTAACAAGGAACATTGCTTTACCTCACAATGTCATTCAAATCGACCTTAGCATTAATTATTGAGATTGTTTCAATTGTGAAAAAAATATACAAAGAGAAATATTGTCAAACTGAGCTTGCTATTCGTTCTGATATTTTACCGTAGGTCAACTCATAAAAAGCGTTTCCGGATAACCGATGGTGAAATTCTAACCGGTTGCCCGTGAAATCCTAGTATTAGCTAGTTACCATTACACCTGAACAAATTCCGATATCAGAACCTGAGACTGGATTCATTACAACGTTAGTAGTGATAATCCTTTCAATATGGTGCCCAAAGTGCTTGGATTGACGCTTTCAAACGAAACTAAGCCCAAATGTATCTTGGCACGCAGTTACGAAGAAGTAGGCGTGTTTTCTCAAAACGTCAATCTCGACATCGTTGTTTTACCATTGGATGATGAAAATAGAACAAAGCGTTTATTGGTTATAATTTATACTCATTCATATGCATGAGAATGAAATATACCGAAGTAGGTGGGTCTCATAGAGTTATTTATAATAATAGGCGGTGCCAGCAAAATGATGAATGTCTACCTATTAATATTATAATAGAGAAAAAAACTGGTTAAGCATCATTGCTATATTGACCGCTGTAGATTTAGGCTGGGTTGGGCGTCGTGATTTTAAATATATCCCCCGTGATAAGTTTGAATTTAAAATTATAAAAATAGAGCCGGTGGCCCGAGAATTAATTTATTATAAAGTCCGAGGTCATAGGCCTAGTCCCGAAAAGCCATGGTAAAAAGGTTGTTACACTTTCTTTTCATCGAATTGAGAATCTGCTTGATATCCTAGTTTCTATGGTTAAATAATCTGTTTATCTGTTAATAGGCTTTACATTTCTACGTTCTTTGGTTGGACACGATCAAGACTGGGCCTACTAGGTCTATTTGAGGTTTTTTACAGGTACATCTTACAACAGTA
>JAUJPP010001778.1:0-10935 GCA_030562195.1 Nipponacmea schrenckii
TTTTTTTTCTGTTTCGATCCAGATGCCCTCTGTATTTTCAGTTTCCAAGTCAAACCTTCGCTTAAAGAAGAAAGAATGACGAATATAGAGAGCAACCCCACCACCCCGTCCGTCTCTGTCTTTCCTAATAGGTGTGTGAAATTCGGGTATAGATATGGTGTCGGATGGTGCATTTCTATCAAGCCATGTCTCAGTAAGTAATATGAAGTCAAAATCAGAGGATAGTTCAGCTGTAATAAGATCAAGTTTGTTGTTATGTTTGTCATTGTGGCAGAGGCTCCTTACATTTAGATGCACAAGGGAAACATTGGTATCGGGTCCAGGGTTCGGTTCAACATCTCCTGAAAGTAATAGTATGAGATCAATTATACATGTATTTAGATCGATAATAAATGATAAGTAGCATATTGTAAACGTTACGGAACTAGAATAATAATTTTGTGTATTTGTGAGAGTAGCACAATAGAAATAAATAAACACATATACATCGATGTACAAAGGGAAGGATAAAAACCATGAAGAGCCAAGGACATGAGATATGTATGGAAGATTGACCATGAGGTGGATTTTAAAAATAGAGATGAGGTTTATGAGGAATTAAGGTAGTCTGACTGGGTGATATAAAGATGTATAATACTCAGCTATTGATAAATAATCTATAACCTAATAGTCAACCATTGATTAATATGAGTCTGACTAATGGTGACAATGTATCAATATAAGTGTAAGCATACACTAAAATATTCTATAATAGTCAACTTTTGATTAATAAGAGCCTGACTAAGGGTGACAAAGTATAAATATAAGTGTAAGCATACACTAAAATATTCTATAATAGTCAACTATTGATCAATAAGAGCCTGACTAAAGGTGACAGTGTATAAATATAAGTGTAAGCATACACTAAAATATTCTATAATAGTCAACTATTGATAAGTACTTAAGAGTATGACTAAAGGTGACAAGGTATAGGTATAAGTGTAAGCATACACTAAAATATTCTATAATAGTCAACTATTGATAAGTACTTAAGAGTATGACTAAAGGTGACAAGGTATAGGTATAAGTGTAAGCATACACTAAAATATTCTATAATAGTCAACTATTGATCAATAAGAGCCTGACTAAAGGTGACAGTGTATAAATAGAAGTGTAAGCATACACTAAAATATTCTATAATAGTCAACTATTGATTAATAAGATTAATATATACTGGTATCATCTGCGAAAAGTCTAATGTTTGAATTAATATTTTCGATAATATCATTTATATATATAAAAAATAAGAGCGGTCCTAGGACAGAGCCCTGTGGAACTCCAGCTTGAACTACCTGGCACCAACATTCTTCTTGGCTACTTTGAAAAAAACCAGGAAGCTGGTAATTTGATTCTATGTCTAAGTAAAACTTATTTATTTAAGAATAGAAACCAGAAGGCGAACATGCATGTAAAGTCTAACGGTCTGCTGCCTTCTATTTTTTGTGATAAGCTTTATGCTTGTCTCTGGATCGACTATTATTTTGTATATAGATACAGTCGAAACAGACTAATATAAGCTTTATGCTTGTCTCTGGATCGACTATTATTTTGTATATAGGTACTGTCGATACAGACTAATATAAGCTTTATGCTTGTCTCTGGATCGACTATTATTTTGTATATAGATACGGTCGAAACAGACTAATATAAGCTTTATACTTGTCTCTGGGTCGACTATTATTTTGTATATAGATACGGTCGAAACAGACTAATATAAGCTTTATGCTTGTCTCTGGATCGACTATTATTTTGTATATAGGTACGGTCGAAACAGACTGATATAAGCTTTATGCTTGTCTCTGGGTCGACTATTATTTTGTATATAGATACGGTCGAAACAGACTAATATAAGCTTTATGCTTGTCTCTGGGTCGACTATTATTTTGTATATAGGTACGGTCGAAACAGACTAATATAAGTTTTATGCTTGTCTCTGGATCGACTATTATTTTGTATATAGATACGGTCGAAACAGACTAATATAAGCTTTATGCTTGTCTCCGGGTCGACTATTATTTTGTATATAGGTACGGTCGAAACAGACTAATATAAGCTTTATGTTTGTCTCTGGATCGACTATTATTTTGTATATAGGTACGGTCGAAACAGACTAATATAAGCTTTATGTTTGTCTCTGGATCGACTATTATTTTGTATATAGGTACGGTCGAAACAGACTAATATAAGCTTTATGTTTGTCTCTGGATCGACTATTATTTTGTATATAGATACGGTCGAAACAGACTAATATAAGTTTTATGCTTGTCTCTGGGTCGACTATTATTTTGTATATAGGTACGGTCGAAACAGACTAATATAAGTTTTATGCTTGTCTCTGGATCAACTATTATTTTGTATATAGATACGGTCGATACGGACTAATATCAGCTTTATGCTTGTCTCTGGATCAACTATTATTTTGTATATAGATACGGTCGAAACAGACTAATATAAGCTTTATGCTTGTCTCTGGGTCGACTATTATTTTGTATATAGATACGGTCGATACAGACTAATATAAGCTTTATGCTTGTCTCTGGATCGACTATTATTTTGTATATAGGTACGGTCAAAACAGACTATTATAAGCTTTATGCTTGTCTCTGGATCGACTATTATTTTGTATATAGATACGGTCGAAACAGACTATTATAAGCTTTATGTTTGTCTCTGGGCCGACTATTATTTTGTATATAGGTACGGTCGATACAGACTAATATAAGCTTTATGTTTGTCTCTTGATCGACTATTATTTTGTATATAGATACGGTCGAAACAGACTAATATAAGCTTTATGTTTGTCTCTGGATCGACTATTATTTTGTATATAGATACGGTCGAAACAGACTAATATAAGCTTTATGCTTGTTTCTGGATCAACTATTATTTTGTATATAGATACGCTCGAAACAGACTATTATAAGCTTTATGTTTGTCTCTGGATCGACTATTATTTTGTATATAGATACGGTCGAAACAGACTAATATAAGTTTTATGCTTGTCTCTGCGTCGATTTAAATCGATTTTAATCTTGAAAATAAAAAAATATTTCAATTAGAAGATAAACACTTTCTGTTTTAGATTTAGGGGGGTCCTTGAATGGCATTTAATAGTTGGTACATATAACTAAGAAGAAGACTTTATGGATTACAACTATTGTTTATTAATACTGCTACGATTCAATAAGTATCCTCTTATCGTTCTCAAGCAGATCAAACTACATAATGACATTAACATCTGAGCACAAATATATACTATGGTGAAAACAACAATAACAACAATTAACAATCAGATTAAAGGATGAAACCATTAAAGGAGTTGATAGATTAAAGATTAACACATCAAAGACTAAAAACAATAAAAACAAATACAAACAATTATGAAGCCACTGACTAATCCACAGTTACATTATATTAAAATGTCATAAGCTTTGGGAATGTAAAGACCAGGGTCAAAATTTAGTTTAGGATTAAATCTTTTTATGTTGATGGCTTCATAAAGTTTTCTTTCAGTCTTGTTTGTTATACTGGAAGCTAAAATTGTCGTGTTGCTGTTTAGGCATCTGTGGCGTGGGTTGTCCATTAGGTGCCTTTGAGAAATGTTCCTTCAGTCTCTTTTGAAGTGGTCTCTTTGATTCACCAATATATTGTTCACCACACGAGCAAGTAAGTTGGTAAACACATCCTTTGGTTTGATAAGGGTCACTTGTAGCTGCTTTTCCATTGGCACCAAGGAGATCTTTTAGCGTCTTGTTGTACTTAAATACTGTTTCTATACCACTCTGTTTTAGTATTCTGCGTATTTGGTAAGATGTGGGTCCTATGAATGGGATTTTAACCCAGATGGCGGAGTTGTCTGGTTTAAGTTTGATGGTTAAATATCGAATAAACCCCCTCTAAATCTAAAACAGAAAGTCGTTTATCGGAATTGTACCACAAATTTTGATGATTTTGTTCCCGGACTCTTTTTTATGGATAATTTAGAACATGGGTTATTCGGTTTTTATGACGTTAGGTGCAGTATGACAAACATAACAACAAACTGCACAAGATTTGTAACTAGTTCGCTGAAATTAATACGCAAATTGCAAAGACATGATGTCAAATTGCTATTAAACCCCATGTATTTCGACCAATCAGAACTCAGAATTTTTGTTATTTGTGGTACAATTAGTAACATACCCAAATAAAATTAATTTAGTTTTCTTGAATGGATGGTCCTAGACGTTGAAAAGAGAGAAAAAAACATCACAATGTGATAAAAAGGTTTGTAAAAAAGATGAAATTTTTTCAAGCTATTGACACCCATTGGATTGAAACACTAAACCCCAAAAGACTAAACCAAAAAACATTTAAGACCAATTATTCCCCATACGGCTACGCAACTTTACAACTACAACTCCTAACCGTGTCTGTAGTTATGGAAACAATTTCGTTGTCTGCTCACTGTATGGTTGATGATGAACAAAAACTCTAAAACTCTGTGATAGTAAGGTCATAATCTTATCGCAATTATCTTGTCTTGGGTTCCATTGATAAATCACTATTAACGTCATGTTTGAGTCCTGAGTTTTATTTTAATTGCCGGAACCACAGCAGTCAGAAAGTGGAAGAGAATTGGTGTTAATGGATGTCAAGGTATACCTGATATACATACATAGATTGGACAACCTCTTTACAATCCCTTTAAACCCTACATCTCTGATAAGGAAGGTTTTAAATAGGTATTACGTGCAGTTTGAAAGATGATTTAATATACAGGTATTCATTATTGTCCTAAATCATACACTGTAACGACAAGATTACAAGATTTCATTGTTAGAATATACGCAGTTATATTTATAAGTGTACAAGCTTGTTTATCATGTAAGAAATATTACCCTATGTAATTGATATTGAGGTATATGCGCAGTTATATTCAATTGTCTAAAGCTTCGTTTACACGATCAAATATTTGTTCAAAATGTCGTTATTTATATGTTCGTGGATAAATGTTTGATCGTATAGGCTTTCTCAATATGTATGACCTTGTTCAATTTTTATGTTAAATCCTTCCAAGAAATGTTGGTGATATTTAAATTAGATATCAATCCGCTCCTGTATAGATGTCATGTGACTGCCTTCCCAAGTGACTTGACTTTCAAATTGGAGAGCGGTATAAAAAAAATGTAGACAGTTATTGATATTACTAGATTAATTAGTCTGTACCAGGATAACCCTAGACTTTACAATACTTTAACAATTAACGGCCCCATCTTTGTTAATAATTGATAAAAGGAAGCTAAATCTATGCGTAAGAAATTTCTGAAGCTGGCCTGGTCTGTTAGCTGTTACTCACTCAATAATAATTATACATCATCATACAAATGTTGTATCATGTTTGATGATGTTTGACAGTGGAGACAGAAACCCACAACAAGCTTCAACATGGTCATACAGATGTATGGTGATGTTTGAACAAATGTATGATCGCGTAGACGATCAAGTGTTATAATATATTTCCCTGTAGAAACTGTGTAACTGATATTGAGGTCAAGGTTTTGATCACGTCATTTTATTTTTAGAAATTTGGAAAGTTTACTTTTATAACAATATCATTGGTTAAAATCAAGTATAACGTCATGCACGGTAATTTTCCTATAATTACTATTCAACTATATAAGGTTTGACGCATCTATTCTAATCATTTACACCTCGGATCGTCATACTAACGATATTATTCTACAATTCTTATTCTACCATAGTTTATACATCGACTAGAATCGGAACTTAATTTAAAGATAGAAATAAGGTAAGTGTTGTAGATATTCAACTAGAATCTGATCTAAGTTTTAAGATAGAAATAAGGTAAGTGTTGTAGATATTCAACTAGAATCTGATCTAAGTTTTAAGATAGAAATAAGGTAGGTGTTGTAGATATTCAACTAGAATCTGATCTAAGTTTTAAAATAGAAATACTAGGCCTAATTCTCTTAAATTTCACCAACGTTTCAATTCACATACAGGAATCTTTATCAAGTTATACAATAATAGATATAGTAACTTTAGATAAATAAGACCACTATTATAGATATACTACTTCTCTTAAATTTCACCAACGTTTCAATTCACATACAGGAATCTTTATCAAGCGAATTAAACATGTCATTTAAAGCTTAGAAATAAGGTAGTTTTAAACATGTATTATCGGCATGCCACTTTCAATATATAGTATCGGACGTGTCCCTTAATTTGGAATTAAAAACCCAGGTGAAAATTAGGTGATAATTCATGTAGTTAGTTTTTAATTAAAAACTTTAATTTCCACCCAGGTGAAATTCACAGCTTTAACCTCAAAATAATACTGGTGATAATCAAAAAGTTATTTAAATATTACAGTGTACGGTGGTTTACATACGACATCATTCACTAATTATCACCTAATTTTCATCTTAGTGTAAATAATAATCACCTAGGTAAAAATTAAAGATTTTAATTCAAAATAAAAAAGTGAATTATGTCGTATGTGAGCCAGTGTTCTACAATGGCTATATATCACTACTAGAAGCAGGTTAAAGGGGCACAATCTTGATTTTTAGGGGTCGTTTTGGGCCTTTGTTACATTTAAACAGTCCTCAGAAATACTGAAGCTCTAAGAAAATCGCAAAATACCTTGAAATATACCTCAAAAATTTCACTTTTTATTTTTTTCCATGCTGTACGCGGCTGGTCTTCAGTCAGTCTGAAAATTGTGTGTCCTGTTGACAAAATCTACAATTGTTATTACATGTACTTTCTTTTTGTTTTATCAGTGTGGGCCTGCGCAGTAGTAACTCTTTGATTTTCCAATATGACGTTCATAATATCTTAAGACATTATGATTTTCAAACACGGATAAATATGTATACCCATGGATTTGAAGGCTCAAATTTCAAAGGTAAGCTCTGTAGACTATTTCTGGTTAGCTAAACAAAAGATTTCATGTGTTTGAGGCTGTCGGATGATTGTCGGAAACAAATCAAGACTGTGCCCCTTTAAAGGGAAGTAGATACTACACCTATAGGAAAGAAACGGGGGGAGCTAAATCTGGACCTGTACGCTAACAGCCACCCAAAGATACCTCGGTAAGACGTAAAACGCCATTTATTTCTATTTATTTAAAACCTAGAGGTTGAAGTTGGAGGGTTAATAGTAGTCAACCTAAACAATTCAACTGTTGTGTTGATAATAGCAACAATATCAAAAGTTAGTTTCAGTTAATAATATATTGAACAAGGGAGTGATGTAAATATTATAAATAGTATTTCAAATACAATGTTAATATATTGATTGATAAAATGACATACAAAGATACCAACCGGTGCCATCATGTTACGTGAGTCACATAACTATCAATAATTCTAAACCAATCCATGGTTAGGACCACGTGATACATGATTGACAATCCGCTCACTAGATGTTTCCGTGTACTAGATGTAAATAATCAGTTATCGAGAAATGCAGACGACATCTTTGACCGAATCATCTAATCGCTCACTGCCTTGAAAGGTACATATTATCCCACAATTATCTTTTACTTTACAAAATTTACTGTTTTCAAAGGTCTAAAGGAAGTATTACAAAATTTCGTGTTGTCAACAGTCTTGGTCGTCTGTCTCTAAAATACGTATTATTATTATTTAGAGTCAACATGTCGGTCTAACGACACGTCAAATAAAGTTGATAGATTTTATTGATTCTATTCAGAAATAGAAACGACGATACGAAAATCAGGTACCAAGTATACAACAGTTAAACATTTTAGGTAAACTCATCAGAAAAAGGAACCAGGATTATTCGGACTAAAGATCCTTTTCGGGGAAGCTAAACGGCCTAAAATTAGTAAAAACTCCTACAAAGACAAAAGTGATTTCATGTGAAGTGACAGTCAAGCGAATGTTGATAAAATGTCGTGGCCTACTTTCATTTTTTGACTAGTTTTTTATGGTCATGATATATTGATTTTTGTACAGAAACTATTAATTAGTGAATTAGTGACGTCGGTTCTTATGTTTTAATCTCTCTTCATTATATTTCAGGTCTCACTTCTTGGTTGTTAAAAAACTTCAACAAAATGGCTAGGTGTTATCACGATCAAGAAGAATTTGAATCCGATCTGACGATAGAAGTAGCGAGAGAAGATGATATATTAGAGGAAGGTCAAAGTTTAGATGAGTTTAAGTGTAAAAAGAATCCTGGACATCAAGATTTCATTCCCTTTAAAGATTTAACTATAGAACATTTACCTAATGGATACAAAAATACAAAAACATTAGATCAGATAAAACAGAAAGGGAGCCAAGTTGTGAGACTAGTGGTAGGAAGGAATTTAGGATCTGGGTTTGTGTATAGAGATAGAGAGAATAACCAATATTATATAAACACTAATAATCATGTTGTTAAAACGGAGGCTGATGTGAAACGTTGTAAAGTTGAGTTTCATTACGATGATGACAGTAGGTCGAGTGTAATCACTAGTACAGGAGTGGAACTATTACATACAGATCCTTATAGAGATTACACGTTATTCACATTCAATCCTGTACCTGATTTTTTACATCAACTCGACTATGATGATAATAGATGGCCATATGTTAATATAATGTTAAAAAATAATCAAATTGTATCGTGTGTAGCATTATCACCGAGTGACTCGTATTTATCTCTATTAAACCTAAACAGTTCCGACATCTACTTGATGTTCGTTTCATATCCTGATGGTTTTATCGGATACATCAAAAGCTGTTATTTCAAATTTAAACCAATGCCTTCCATTATACAGGAGTTAACTTCTGTAGAAGTTTATATAGATGAGGATGATGGTGAAACTAGAAAGATAAGGGGTGATGTAGTAAAATTTGGTGATGATGTTGTTATTAAAGTATCAGACTCTATTACCCAAGATAAAGTTAAGAAATGTAGAGTTGTGAGGAATGGTGAAGTTATTGGACGTGGGACTCGATTGTATTTCAAACAATATAAATTTAAAGATGTTTACAATTTGAGTGGGATTGATGAAGAATATCTTGATAAAGATTTGTGGGAATTTAACTTTCACCCTAAAAAAGTAAGTGACGCTAGAATTCGGTCAGATGAAGTGTGTTGTATTGGCCACCCTCACGGTGGAATCAAACACATAACTTTCGGACGAGAATTGGGAAAGTCACTAGAAAAGTTCGATAATCAATATCGACATATTGAGGACCCACAACCAGACTGTCAGTGTAAGGAAGTTTCTTGTGTAAATTATTCTTGCAAAACTTGTCCTGGATCTAGTGGATCTCCAGTAATACCACTGTGTAAGTTGGATAGTAATTTTTATCATACTCATTTTATGGGTGAAAGAGTAAACAGAGTAATCAATGGTGAACAGATAGAAAATATAAACAAAGCCTGGATTCCCGGTTTCAAGTTAAACAGGTAAAAGTTTTCTTTCTCTAGTTTCTGATGTCCAGTTTCATAGATATTTCTCTTTTCTTAAAATATTAAGTTTAAATAATGATTTAAGATGACATGACATCAATTCTTACTCCAATTGAATTTTAAAATGTTTTACGATGTCAAAAAAACCTTTCAACATTCAAACTTTGATAAAATAAGACGATCGTTTTTTCGTGACCTCGTTGTACTAAGTTAATTCAAGGTAGTTGCTAAATTCTACATTTAGAAACTTTCAATCGTACAATTTCCGAATCCTTTTAGCCATTGTTTTTAATCATGAAATTGGCTAATTCTTACTTCAATATTTATTCTTTCAAAACGTTTCTCAAAGACAAACAACCCTTCACAATTAATTCTAAAATTAAACGACGAAATCTGTGATTGATGGACCTTGAACTTGAACTGGTAGTGACTCAATAATACACAAAGAAACTGACGATCGACTGGTGCCGATTAACTTTTCTCTTTTTAATTATTTTCATCCACAATTAATAAAGAACACAACCAAACAATCTTTTCATATTTTCTATAAATGTGATAATTTTTCTAACTTTTAACAGTCATAACAATAGAGTTATATAGAAACTAGAGTCTACACTTATCATGTTACCGTGGACCGATAAGGAACCTTGCCCGCCATCATGATTCCTGGAACTTCACTTGACGTTGAATCTTGACCTACTTAATGTTTTGTACACAAAATGCCTGAAAGTTGTTGTTTTACGGTTGTTTTAACATGAGAAAGAAAAGAAACGGCTTAGAATTTTCATAGTCAAGTCTATTATCAGGATTTGTCCCCTCGTTCAAACAAATTTGGTTTATTCTATGAAAGCTGTGACTAGGCCTAGACCTACTGTTTAATAATATTTTTAGTTTTGGTAAGTTTAGTAGTAGTACTGGGAGAGAAGAAGGACTAAGATTATGTAGCCATCGATTTAAATGATTGTAGATTAAGTCTATGGACCAATCTAAACCATGTCATTTATTATAGACGGGCTTAAACACGCCTATCAAACCTTGATACCTATATAAACCCCAAGAACTACACTTACAGTCACACATACGTAAATTTCTTTCTCCCCAAACCATTCTTCTTCGCCACGCAACGGACGCAAATAAAAGATTAAACAGATAAATAAATAAAAAGAATACATGTTCCTACCCCGTACTGCCATTCAAAGTATCTGGAACTTTTTAACCGGTAGCCTATAAAAATAAAAATTAGACCTTATAATAGGACTAGATCTATGTAGGCTATTATTGATAAATGAAATGTTTAATTCCAAATTTCTGTTTAAAGACCAAGAATTAATTATATTTGTTCCAAGTAAACATCATGTAGTTTGTAGTGAACATTTCCACAAAAAGAATTATGTCAGGGGTTGGTATTTTAGTACTGTCACAAATAGACCTAGCAGGCCTTTATACTAAGGTGGA
>JAUJPP010001780.1:0-14073 GCA_030562195.1 Nipponacmea schrenckii
AAAATCTCTTATATCTGGGTCTATTGTCAATGGGATGTTGGGATAGTTTTCATTATTTAATCGGACTTGAACCCTTTTTATTTGAGGATCACCAAAGTTGTCACCGGCTACTTTAAAAAGGTTGTTGTTGTTCGTTTGTGAATCTGGAAGATTTTTGAAACCGAGTATTAAATATCTTGCTGGTTTTGTAGTATTCGTCACTTGCCATGTGAAATTCTCCCCTGTGATGGTTATCGATCCAATCGTATTTCTTCTTAAAAATGCTATTTCGATATCTTTTTTCAAACTACTAAGAAGTCTTGTTTCTACTTCAATTGTTGGGGTTATTACTGGGACATATAATTGAATATTGGTTATTTCTAATTTAGCATTTGAATTGTCTTCCCCAAAAAATATTCTATCGTTATTTATTAATCTTTGAAGATGGATTTTGAAGGGTAGACCAATGTAAACTTTTCTGTGTTCAAGTAAACCAAATAAGGGATAGAGGGGCCAGTTTATGTAAGAAACCCACCTATTCCCAATACGCTTATTGTAAAATACCACCCTCTTTTTGAACCCTTCATTATTTTGAAATTTTGTGATATTGGCCAAATTGATAACAGCGGTTCTAACTGCCGCTTCATTGGCATCAGCTGCTACATTTTCTTGTTGAGATTGTACTCCCCCATCTCCAGTATCTGGTATCCAACCTGATGATGTGGTATAATCTTTTGGATAAAGTAATGTTTTCAACATAGTGTCAAATTCGCCTGGGTGTTTGATTGTTTCAATCGTATTTGAACCGGCTTCTAAAACCATTTCACTGAATAAAGAGGGGAAGAAATTGTTTTCCAGGCTAAGGTTCTGCTGAGGCACACGGTTTTGGTTGGGTGTTCCGTCTTTAATTTTGAAATCACAGCGGAAGTAAGCGTCGGAAAGAAGTAGCCAATTGGACAATGAATTGATTTCAAATGTGACTCTACCTCCGTCATTAATCTGAGATTTGGACCCGACGGTGGGGGATATAATGATGTAGTCTTCTTTTTTCTTATTGAATGTATATTCTATTGGTTCATAAAGTTGAAAGATTGGATCAAGTTTTGCCATTTTTAATAACAGGATTTAGACCTTATCCCAACACCTTAAATCCTTGGCCTTGTTTCGCTTTTTGTCTCAGTTCTCTTATTTTGCGCAACTCATCTAACTCACGCCTTTGTTGGACAGATTTGGAAATTGAACTCGCTGCTTGCCCCACTGAAGATATAGCTTTTGCCCCCGAGGATATAATGTCTTTGTTTTTAGTTACAAAAGATGTAACCTTTGGTATAAGGGACATCAATCCAGAGAAGAAACCATCGCCAGTGTAATTGAACTTTTCCTTTTCATGTTTTAAAATCAATCCCATATTTTTAATACAATAGATTTAGCTGATGAATTTATTTACTATATAGTTGTAGGAGGGTGAATGTTTATTAAAAACACTTTTTGGTTAATTTAAAGGGAGGGCGGGTGGGCAAATAGTAGTATATGAGCTTATAGATATCCGGTAGCTCGGAGCGGAGCGGAGCGAAGCGGAGTGAAGCGGAGGGGTGCCGGATATCTATAAGCTCATATACTACTGACATATCTAGAACAATTTACTACTGGTCAAGCACATAGTATTGTTGTTGGATTCTCTCACCTAGATGCTAGAATTGGTTTTGAAAAGGCAAAGAAGGAACTTGAAGACCGTTGGGGTGATCCTGAAGCTATCGCACAAGATTACATGGATACAGCTTTAGAATGGCCTAATATCAAACCTGATAATGTAAAACTTTTAGATAAATATGCAATTTGTCTTGCAGACTGTGAAAATGCAGTAGGAAGTATTAATGCCATGAAAGTTTTAGAATTTCCAAAAACATTACAACAGTTAGTTCAGAAGTTGCCTTACAATTTGCATGAAAAATGGAGAAGCATCAGATATGAGAAAAAGGAGAAAGGTATTCCTATAAAGTTTCAAGATCTGGTCAGTTTTGTGAAACGTGAAGCTAAGAAGGCAAATGATCCTACTTTTGGTAGACTTGCTATGAACAGTAACAGTCCAAGTTTTCAAACCAATAAACACAGTAAACAGTTCAAAGCTAAAACAACCTTGGCTACCACCAACAATACAATTCCTGAAGAAAGGTCACAAAACCAAAGGTCAACCAATACATTCCAGAAGTCAGATAATACCTATCAGAAGCAAAGTTTGTCTGCTAAGTCCAGTCAAGTTATAAACCACTGAGTCAAAATGGCAAATACGAAAAGGAAAAGAGTCCATCTACTGGAATGTCAAAAGGTTGTTTATTTTGTAATGATGTTCTTCATACTATTGCTAATTGTAGAAAATTAGATGAAAAGCCAATTGATGAGAAGCTCCATTATTGAGAAACATGTCTGTTTGTTTTGGTTGTCTGAAGCAAGGGCATCAGAGAAAAGTTTGTACCAATATTTCAAAATGTAATCTGTGCCAAGGAAAGCATCCTACAGTGTTACATACTAATATACCTGATTCAAGTTCTGGTATTAGAGATCAGAAGTTTGTTACCAGTTGTAGTTGTCCTGAGGAATTACCGTCCCATATGGGGATCGGGGTAGGTGAAGGGGAGTGCACTTTAGCCATTGTCTTAGTCAAAGTTAAAATTCCAAATAGTGAAAAGTTTATAATGTCTTATGCATTTTTAGATAGTGGAAGTAGTGTTTCATTTGTAAGTTCTAATTTGTTGAGAAGATTAGGTGTTTCAGGAAAGAAGAAAAGACTAACCTTGAATACTATGGGTCAACCATATACCTACAATACAGAAGTTGTTAAGGGGTTAACTATTGGTGATATCCATGAAAGTCAAACTATTTCTTTGCCACTACTCTACAGCAAAGATGATATGCCAGTTTCCAGAAATCATATTCCCAAGAAGAGTGATATTTGTCAATGGGATCATCTTAAAGATATTGAGTTACCAGAAAGTCAAGCAGACATAGGTCTACTTCTTGGAAATAATATTGCAGACGCATACTCACCTTTACAAGGAATTCATACGAGATAGATTTTCCGGAAAGAGCTGCTGATGAGAAGAAAGAGTTATCCGTAGAGGACAAAAGATTTTTGTACATGGTTGAAGAAGCCACAAAGTTTCAAAATGATCATTATGTTGTACCTTTGCCATTCAAGTCTCCATTTCCTATTGTCGCAGATAACAGCAGTCAAGTATTTTCAAGATTATATGGTGTCAAAAGTAAAATGTTAAAAAGTGGAAAGTATTATCAAGATTACAAGACGTTTATGGATGGTATTATAGAAAAGGGGTTTGCAGTAAAAGTTGAAGATCATGAGATTAGCAGTGAAGAAAGTCGAAATAGAAGATGGTATCTACCACATCATGGAATATATCATCCACGCAAACCAGACAAACTAAGGACAGTTTTTGATTGTTCTGCAAAAAGTAATGGTCAATCTTTAAATGATTTGCTGTTGCAAGGCCCAGATCTTACAAATAGTATCATCGGAGTCTTGTTACGTTTTCGTCAAGAATTGTTTTGTTTTATGGCAGATGTTGATTGTATGTTTTATGAAGTAAAGTTACCCAGAGAACAGCAAGATTATTTAAGATTTTACTGGTGGCCTAATGCTGATTTAAGTAAAGAACCAGAAGTTTTCCGAATGACAGTTCATATATTTGGAGCGGTTTCGTCGCCAAGTTGTGCGAATTACGCCTTAAAGAGGACAGCTTATGATAATAAGGATAATTGTTCTGCTGAGGTTTATAACACTATTCTTAAGAATTTTTATGTTGATGATTGTTTAAAGAGTTTAAAGTCACCTGAGGAAATTATTTCATTGTGTCATGATTTAAGAGATATTCTAGGTAAGGGTGGTTTCAAGTTAAGAAAGTGGGTTAGTAATTGTAGAGAATTGTTGGAGTCATTACCAGTCGAAGATAGAGCCAAAGAAGTACAGAATATAGATCTAGAATATGATGTCTTGCCTGCAGAAAGAGCATTAGGAGTTCACTGGTCAGTTGAAAATGATAGTTTTGGTTTTAAGATAAACATCAAGGATCATACCAATACCAGAAGAAATATTCTCTCCATAGTTAGTTCTATATATGATCCGCTTGGATTTGTATCGCCTATTATATTACCAGCTAAGATTCTTCTTCAAGATTTGTGTAGAAGTGAACAAGGATGGGACCAAGAAATTGAAGCTAGACAAGTTAAAAGATGGCAGAATTGGTTGTCTGATCTTCCTTCGTTAGAAACAGTTCAAATACCTCGTTGCTTCAAAACAGCAGAGTTCAGTGATATATTTTCTTGTGAATTACACAATTTTTCTGATGCTAGTGAAAAGGGTTACGGGACAGTGTCTTATCTACGTTTTAAGAATCTTGATGGTAAAGTTCATGTTTCTTTGGTTATGAGTAAATCTAGAGTAGCACCATTGAAATCTATGACCATTCCTAGAATGGAGCTTACTGCTGCTTTAATGTCTGTTAAATTGAGTAAAGTAATTATGTTTTGAGTTAGAAATTCCTATTGATAAAGTTTATTATTGGACAGATAGTATGTCAGTTATTAATTATATTGCTAATGAATCAACTCGTTTTCATACTTTTGTGTCTAACAGAGTTTCTGCTATAAGAGCTAACACTGATAATGACCAATGGAACCACATAGAAGGAAAGTTAAACCCAAGTGATTTGTCATCTAGGGGTACTACAGTTCAGAAACTAGTAGAAAGTAATTGGTTTGAAGGACCTTCCTTTTTAAGAATGTCAGGGTCAGAGTGGCAAAAGACAAGGCCTAATATTGAGTTGCTTGAGAAGATCCTGAAGTCAAGGCAGTGTCAAATGTAATAGTGTCTGAGTCAAATAGTATGGAAAATTTTATTGAATATTTTTCATCATGGAATAAATTAAGAAGAATGGTTGGATGGTTGCTGCAGTTTGTAAAGTTCTTAAAGTATTTAGTCAACAAGAAGAAAGAATTTAGAAGTGAATTAGAGTCTACAGTACCAGATAGTCAGCTTACAGAAATGATAGAAAAGAAGATTAACAGTATGAAGAAGTCTGATGAATGGAAAAAGTTTAGTCAATTGGATTTGGATAGTTTACAGGAAAGTGAGTCATGTATTTTGAAGATGGAACAAAAGAGATGGTTTTCTGAAGAGTTAAAGTTTTAGATAGTCAGCAAAACTTAAAGATTAAGTCAAGTAGTATCAATCGTCTTGATCCTGTTTTAGTCAGTGGTCTTATTAGAGTTGGGGGAAGACTCCATCGTTCATCACTTGAAGACAAAGTTAAACACCCTGTAATTGTACCAAAACAGTCACATGTATCATCACTGTTGGTTCAAGATGCTCACAAGGCTGTAGGTCATATGGGAAGAAATGCAACTATAATGGAGCTACGTCACAAGTATTGGATACTTCAAGTCAATTCTATAGTCCGAAGAATCATTCGAAACTGTTTAGTTTGCCGTTTTTACCAGTCAAGAGTTGGATGTCAAAAGATGGCTGATTTACCTTTGGAAAGGTTGATTCCAGATGAGCCACCATTCTCCAGAACAGGTGTTGATTATTTCGGACCATTTTATGTTAAAGTTGGCCGTAGCAATGTCAAACGCTATGGTGTTTTATTTACTTGTTTGGCTACAAGAGCTATCCATTTAGAGGTTGCACATTTGCTAGATATTAATTCTTGTATTAATGCTTTAAGGAGATTTGTATCTCGTAGAGGTTGTGTTAAATATATTAGGTCAGATAATGGTACAAATTTAGTTGGCTCACAAAAAGAATTAAAAGAAGAATTAGATAAGTGGAATAGTAAGCAAATACATGATTATTTATTACAAAAGAATATTGTATGGAAGTTTAATCCCCCCACTGGATCACATTTCGGTGGTGTGTGGGAACGGCAAATCCGTTCAGTAAGAAAAGTCTTATTTGCTGTAAATTTAAAGGGAAAATACTCCTCATGCTCTAGATGATGAGTCATTATTAACTGTATTTTGTGAAGTTGAAAGAATTGTTAATAGTCGTCCTATTACTAGTTTATCTGATAATCCAAATGATTTGGATCCTATCACACCAAATCATTTACTTCAGTTGCAACCAAATTATAGTTTTCCACCTGGTATATTTGATATAAAAGATGCTTATTTTAAACGTAGATGGAAACAAGTTCAATTTATAGCAAATACCTTTTGGGATAGATGGCTAAAAAAATATTTGCCGTCCTTACAGGAACGTATAAAATGGACAGATACTGAAATGAATCTAAAAGAATCAGATTTAGTTTTATTAGTTGATGATTCTCAACCTAGGGGAACTTGGTTAATGGGTAGAGTCATAGAAACTTTCCCAGACTTTAAAGGTTTTTTCAGATCAGTAAAAGTTAAAACTAAGTATTCTACCCCTTTTAAGACCTGTTAGCAAGTTGTGTTTGATTATGGAAGCATAATAGTATTAGTTCCATTTTGTGAAAGTTATAAGGTAAAATTATATTTAAAGTCATACAAGATAAAGTCATTAAGTATAAATTAAAAATTTTAGTCAAGTAAAAACTTAGTATTAGTTTGCAAACTAGTTATAATTTTAAGCATTAGTCATATCAATGGATATTTAGTTATAAATGTATATGCTTAGTAATTAGTTTAAGTCATAATTTAATAGTGTTTGTTTTAATTGCTTCTACGAAGTTACGCAATTAGAGGGTCGGTATGTGAGAGCGAAAAGCATTACCATGATATGTTAGTCTTGTTTCCTTAAGTCTCTTTTGTTTTAGTCGCGAATATCCAAGCATTAGTTTAATGCACAATTATCCAGTAACTAGTTTGAGTTGCGATTATCCAGTTACATAAAAAAGGCAACATGGTCAAAGTTAGCGAGAATTTTCTATGTGTGGAATTGTGGGAAAAAACAGGCATAATAAATCGGTAAACTTAGTATTTTATATGTAATTTTATACATAACATGTATCTTTTGATGTTTAGCATTGTGAAATTAGGTGTTATTGTCAAAAAGTGTATATTTGATGTAAAATAGATGTCAGATAAAGTTTTCCCTTTCCCGCTGCTCAGCTGGTCACGTGACATACATTCCATTGCAACAGTAGACAGGCAAGTCTATTATTATTGATAGGCCTATTTTATAAGTGAAGTTTAAGATGTTTAATAGTTATTGTAATTGTTTATTTTAGTCAATCTGTGAACAACAACAACTTTACTCAAGTCAAGTTAATATTAATAAAGTTATAAAGAGTACAGATTTGTTTTCACTGAATTGTTGAACGTCTGGATATCTTCTGCACCCACACAAATTTCACACCTAACACTTTTTATGAAATTTTGCTCTTTGAACTGTGCCTGTGCTTTCGTAATATTGCACTGCAATTTACACACCCTAATCCCAAAGAAATATGGTTAGTACCCAACTTTGCCCCCCCCCCTCATAATGTCTGTCTTCTATCTATTTGCAAATTTGCAAAAGTTAAAAATAGAAAACTGTACTGTAATGTGATAACGTAACGTGATTGTTACTATGACGTCATAACCATTGTCATCACTGATTGTTCTGTATTACAACCAGAAACAACACAGATTCCACATTCAACTCAATTTTATCAGAATTTCAACAAATTTCCTGATTTTTTCAAGAATTTTGTGATAAAAAGGTGAGTTTTTATTGTATTTTAATGATGTTTACGTTGTAGTAAAAAATTATCCAAGTCTAAGGTAAAATTCGCAATCTTTACTTGACTAAACATTGAAAAATTTCAACCAAATAATTCGTGAATGGAAAAATTTAAGTAAGAATCTAGAATCCATAATAAATCTAAAGACCATACTATTAATATCATTATGTTAAAAGGGGTACCTATTTGGAAACCGTTTCGGAAAAACGTTTAACTTCAACATTGACAGCTATATTGATAAGGCGGAACATGAACATTTTTATACCAACATCGGGTTTATCTTTTAGGAAAAATGACAACAGCGAAATCTTCAAGACAGCCTCTACCCAGGGTCGCTATGGGAATAAAACTTATAAAAAGTCGACGAGAAAGTGGTGAAGAATTTGAGAGAAGTAGTAGCGTGTTTAACGACTTTACAGATGACAAGAGAAACTTCCCTCAACAAAATCTTGTTCTTCCCGAGAATCATCAACTGTCCTGCTATCAACAGCGCCATTTCAGACCTAAAACAATTTTAACCAATGGATCATTACGACCTGAAAGTCCAGTCCGATCTTCTAAACTGATGAAGAAATTAAACAAGAGAAATGCCGAGATAGATCTATCGATTTATCTGATTCAATCGCCAATAGATCTTACTAAATATCTCATAAAACCATTTCATCACCAGGTAGATCTTAACTCCAATTTGAAGTTTGGTGATGAACATGGAAACAAGGATTCTTCTGAAAAAGGTTCGTTGTAAAGATATTTAAGTATTTTATCTCTACCAAAATAAGAACTGTTGTGAGTGCAACTAGGGAAGTAGGCAAGCCCATATTTCTTGAACACCTTGCGACCACTCTGTGCTTTCTATAGCTACTGTAATGAGTGTTTCTATGACATATTCAAATATCTATGCGCTCTGGAATCCAAGCGGCCGTTTTCATTAGCCTATAAGTTGTTGAAGAGTATGGCGTTAAAGTCTATTCATTTCATTTTGCAATCCAAGCTAATATAAAGTACGATGCTAATATAAAGTACGATGCTAATATAAAGTACGATGCTAATATTAAGTACGATGCTAATATAAAGTACGATGTTCATATAAATTTACGCTACTGTATTAGAATAAAAACTTGGAGAGTCCATGTAGCTAATAATATTATTTTTAAATTAAACTTCCGTAAAATATTAATAATATCACGGATTCTTTATTCTACTTCCAGGAATTAAAGCCACTCGATTCAGAAGATTTGTTAAGTCATTGACCTGTTGTTTTAATCCTAAATCTACCCGAACTTCAGATTAAAATAGGATGTCATGAGAACAAAGAATCATGGACCCCGAGGTCAGAGTTCAGAGTATGATTGACTCCGAGGTCAGAGTCAGAGTATGATTGACAACAACATTTGACTCACAAACTACGACAACATTCCATTCTATTTTTAGAATATTTATAATGAAATATATTTATATAAATTATTCTATTTATATTTTTGATAACAGTAAGCTATTAAACTATATTTATTTGGAACTGTAGTTTTGAAGTGGGAATTTGGTTGATTTTGGATTTTTTTTTATTCTACATGATTTTAAGTTTATTTTGACCAATGAAAAATACCGACTCAAAAGCAGAAACAAACGTTTTCATTGGACGAAATATCTGAACGATTTGTTGAAGAATCCAATCATATTCGACCAGCTTGTGACTTTTGAGACAATGAGAAAAGTTTCATCGGTCAAAACATCTCCAATATCTAATTAAGAGTTCAAGCAGAAAGCGACTTCCATACAGACGATAATATGTCCGAAACGTCATCGGTGAAAGTGATACTGCGTGTTAGAATGGTTATTGAATTTAAGTTCTCAAGAATGGTCAATATGTGTAAATATTCATCAGTGAACCTAACTGGTGTCATAAAGTAACCGAATCCCTGTAAAATCTGTATTTTTAGGGGAGGAGAGAGGATGGATTTACCGGATTATATAATGATTCTGTTATGTTAATTATGACAGCAGGTATAATAATAATAATAGAAAAGTTTATTAAAATATGTTTTTTTGTTTAAACATATTTTATTCAATATGAAAAGGATTGGGGAACAGGCTGGGCCTATATCACCCCTCTCCCATTTACAACATAGCTATACATTATAACAAATATAAATTATGTACATATATACATACATGTCACACATGTCATACAACACACCTCCCCAACAACAAATTACTTTGTTATTAAAGCAGTGTGCCACATCCCATAATAAATCTCCCGTGTTATAATGCGATATAAATATATAAATATAAATGTGATAAATATAAATAATAAAATTGCTCAAGTAGTAATGTCAAAACCTTCTGCTGAGATGAATAAATGTATGGACTGCTTTAAAGATAAGTGTGGATTCGATTAAATTGTCTGTGCCATTTAAAAGTTTATGTATGGTTCGGTTATGCGGTTCAATGTTTAGGATACTTTGATTGCGTGCAGCTGAATGTGAGGGGCAATACAGAAGGTAATGTTCACTATCTTCAAATCGATGACCGCAACCGCAAACAGGGCTGTCTGACACATGACGCAAGAATTTATGGCCGTTTAGATCACTACAGGAGAGACGCAGGCGACAATGTATGATTTGATTTTGACGGAGTCCAAATAAAAATGATTGTGGTGGTTTTGTGTCATATTCGGATAGTTTATGTTTAAAAGAGCTGATGGAGGTTGATGATTTAATTGTGTCTGGAAGCTTATTACGTATTTCGACTTTGGCGAAAACGTATTGTAATCGTTCGGATTATTTTATTACGTATTTCGACTTTGGCGAAAACGTATTGTAATCGTTCGGATTATTTTTTTTTTACGTATTTCGACTTTGGCGAAAACGTATTGTAATCGTTCGGATTATTTTATTTTTTTTTTTTTTTTTTTTTTTTTGTAATTCTTGGATGAGTTTGCAGACAAACTGGTAAAAGGTGCAGAAATTCTAAATCTACAGTTGATCTTAGAATGATTTCTATTATCAAATAAAACAAAACCGGAAGTTCTATCTCTGACAGGAAGTGAGAACCGGAAGTTCAGGTTTTTTTGCTTTAGCAAGTTTATTTTCAGTTCGATTTTGACCGGATTTTCAGATTTGAAAACTTCAATGTATTTGTCAACTAACAATTATAGGTTTTATGCAATTAGGTTAAATATTTTATCCACGATTTGCAATTCAATATTCAAGGGTCATCGGCAAAAATTTCAGACCGTGATTTCTCCTTTAATATAAATGGTAAAATTTTGAAACTTTACCAGTTGATAGGCGATATGTTTATAATTTTTGAAAAAATGTGAAAAAAAAAATTCCACTTCCGGTTTAGCCTCAAATGACGTAATTACGTAACTTCCGGTCTATAACTGCTAGGTGAAAAGTGAAAACTGTTTTAAAAATAACTTGTCAATAGTAATTGATTTGACCTAAATAATTAGGTCAAGCTGCCATATCGGCCGCCATTTTGAATTTTCGTTACAATTCTTAAATCCGAAATTCAGACACTACTGATAGACCGATTTTGATGAAATTTAGCACATAGATACAATGGATCATTATTTACCTTTTCTTGGAGACCGATTTTCAAATTTCGTATTTTCTTTCGAATTATTTAAATTTCGATTTTTTCAAAATTAGGTCACTTTAACGGGTACTGAAGGTGTGACCCACTTAATCTATGACCTTGAAAATTAGGTCAAATAATATTCAATATATTGTCTACGAGTAGATATTTTTTAATTTGGCTTACTTAAAAAATTCATAGAGATAAGTGTACTTAAATACAGCAAAAATTGATAATTTTCATATTTTCGCCATCATTAACCGTTACGGAAGGTGTGACCTAATTATTTTATGACTTTGAAAACTAGGTCAAATGATATTCAATATATTGTCTAGATGTAGGTCATTGCAAATTTAGCCTACATAATATTTTAAGGCTCTCGAAATACGTTCATAATTGTAAGCAATTCTATTTTTTTTTTTTTTTTTGTAATTCTTGGATGAGTTTGCAGACAAACTGGTAAAAGGTGCAGAAATTCTAAATCTACAGTTGATCTTAGAATGATTTCTATTATCAAATAAAACAAAACCGGAAGTTCTATCTCTGACAGGAAGTGAGAACCGGAAGTTCAGGTTTTTTTGCTTTAGCAAGTTTATTTTCAGTTCGATTTTGACCGGATTTTCAGATTTGAAAACTTCAATGTATTTGTCAACTAACAATTATAGGTTTTATGCAATTAGGTTAAATATTTTACCCACGATTTGCAATTCAATATTCAAGGGTCATCGGCAAAAATTTCAGACCGTGATTTCTCCTTTAATATAAATGGTAAAATTTTGAAACTTTACCAGTTGATAGGCAATATGTTTATAATTTTTGAAAAAAATGTGAAAAAAAAAATTCCACTTCCGGTTTAGCCTCAAATGACGTAATTACGTAACTTCCGGTCTATAACTGCTAGGTGAAAAGTGAAAACTGTTTTATAAATAACTTGTCAATAGTAATTGATTTGACCTAAATAATTAGGTCGAGCTGCCATATCGGCCGCCATTTTGAATTTTCGTTCCAATTCTTAAATCCGAAATTCAGACACTACTGATAGACCGATTTTGATGAAATTTAGCACATAGATACAATGGATCATTATCTACCTTTTCTTGGAGACCGATTTTCAAATTTCGTATTTTCTTTCGAATTATTTAAATTTCGATTTTTTCAAAATTAGGTCACTTTAACGGCTACGGAAGGTGTGACCCACTTAATCTATGACCTTGAAAATTAGGTCAAATAATATTCAATATATTGTCTAAGAGTAGATATTTTTTTATTTGGCTTACTTAAAAAATTCATAGAGATAAGTGTACTTAAATACAGCAAAAATTGATAATTTTCATATTTTCGCCATCATTAACCGTTACGGAAGGTGTGACCTAATTATTTTATGACTTTGAAAACTAGGTCAAATGATATTCAATATATTGTCTAGATGTAGGTAATTGCAAATTTAGCCTACATAATATTTTAAGGCTCTCGAAATACGTTCATAATTGTAAGCAATTCTAGTTTTATTTTTTTTTTTTTTGTAATTCTTGGATGAGTTTGCAGACAAACTGGTAAAAGGTGCAGAAATTCTAAATCTACAGTTGATCTTAGAATGATTTCTATTATCAAATAAAACAAAACCGGAAGTTCTATCTCTGACAGGAAGTGAGAACCGGAAGTTCAGGTTTTTTTGCTTTAGCAAGTTTATTTTCAGTTCGATTTTGACCGGATTTTCAGATTTGAAAACTTCAATGTATTTGTCAACTAACAATTATAGGTTTTATGCAATTAGGTTAAATATTTTACCCACGATTTGCAATTCAATATTTAAGGGTCTTCGTCAAAAATTTCAGACCGTGATTTCTCCTTTAATATAAATGGTAAAATTTTGAAACTTTACCAGTTGATAGGCGATATGTTTATAATTTTTGAAAAAATGTGAAAAAAAAATTCCACTTCCGGTTTAGCCTCAAATGACGTAATTACGTAACTTCCAGTCTATAACTGCTAGGTGAAAAGTGAAAGCTGTTTTATAAATAACTTGTCAATAGTAATTGATTTGACCTAAATAATTAGGTCAAGCTGCCATATCGGCCGCCATTTTGAATTTTCGTTACAATTCTTAAATCCGAAATTCAGACACTACTGATAGACCGATTTTGATGAAATTTAGCACATAGATACAATGGATCATTATCTACCTTTTCTTGGAGACCGATTTTCAAATTTCGTATTTTCTTTCGAATTATTTAAATTTCGATTTTTTCAAAATTAGGTCACTTTAACGGGTACGGAAGGTGTGACCCACTTAATCTATGACCTTGAAAATTAGGTCAAATAATATTCAATATATTGTCTACGAGTAGATATTTTTTAATTTGGCTTACTTAAAAAATTCATAGAGATAAGTGTACTTAAATACAGCAAAAATTGATAATTTTCATATTTTCGCCATCATTAACCGTTACGGAAGGTGTGACCTAATTATTTTATGACTTTGAAAACTAGGTCAAATGATATTCAATATATTGTCTAGATGTAGGTAATTGCAAATTTAGCCTACATAATATTTTAAGGCTCTCGAAATACGTTCATAATTGTAAGCAATTCTAGTTCCATTCTTTTATTGCTGATGGTATGAAAGATTTTGAAAATAATTTGGTTCTTTGGAAAATTGGTTAAGATCGTTGCTTCGTCTGAGGTCGTATGGAGTTTCGTGCTGAGTGATTAAATCGGATAAGTAAGAAGGGGTAAGACCATAAAGTATTTTAAACATTAAGTGTAGTTTGTGCCGACGTCGTCTCTCCTGTAGTGTTAT
>JAUJPP010000171.1:0-14753 GCA_030562195.1 Nipponacmea schrenckii
TTTTTTTCCAATAGTACCGATGTCAACAACTGTTAAAATAGTACTCAATACATCAATTGTAGATCGATATGGAAATACCACTGTTAGAATAGTGCTCAATACATCAATTGTAGAGTGATATAGAAATACCACTGTTAAAATAGTACTCAATACATCAATTGTAGATCGTTATGGAAATACCACTGTTAGAATAGTGCTCAATACATCAATAATTGTAGGTCGATATAGAAATTCCACTGTTAGAATAGTGCTCAATATATCAATTGTAGAGTTATATAGAAATACACCTGTTAAAATAGTGCTCAATATATCAATTGTAGAGAGATATAGAAATACCACTGTTAAACTAGTGCTCAATACATCAATTGTAGAGCGATATAGAAATACACCTGTTAGTACTCAATACATCAATTGCAGAGTAATATAGAAATATCACTATTAAAATAGTGCTCAATACATCAATTAATTGTTATAGAGAAATACCACTGTTAAAATTGTGCTCAATACATCAATTATAGAGTGATATAGAAATACCACTGATGAAATAGTGCTCAAAACATCAATTAAAGAGTTATAGAAATGTAGAGAGATATAGAAATCCCTAATTCTAAGCATCGCGGATCTTGTCAGTTATCGATATCGTATAGCTAATTCCTTCGATTATTCTTATGAAGACTAAAATTTCGACGGTAATCTTTAAACGCTTATACTGATAAGCTTAGCTGAAAATCCTTTTTCTGGGATTAAGGCTCGATCACGTTTATATTTTTATTTTATTTATTTATTTATTTTTTTTGGATGACTTTTGATAATGACTTCACTTAAAAATATTTATACAAATACTCCTCCAAAGTTATATCCGTTTATATTATCGTTAATTAAAACAATGATGATACACTCATTAAGCCAACTCATTAATACTTACTAATTACAAGTGTAAAATGAAACTGAAATCCATTTCGCTTCCTGATACTGATCATAATTCCTGTTTTTATCACGATCCTAACGGCCTGGTAGATATCCCAACCGTTTACATGACATGTTCATCATTAGACTACATAATTCACACGTTAACTGACATTACCATAAAAAGAATATAGAGACAGAATTAGCCCTCAGTCTACTAAGGCTCGGCATACCTTCATTTTCACCTGACAATAAATTACCCATCGCGACGTGGTAGTCGCTTTTAGTGTAAACGTCATGGCGCTTTTTTAACTGGAATTTAAGTGCCAATTTATAATGAGTAGTCTCGTAATTCAGTCTTTCATACATTGAATGGCGTTGTTACAGGACTAAATGACAAAGTCTACTTAAAGCAACACTATTTTAGAGCTTCGTTGGAATGATAACAAACTTTTACAAACGGAATATATCATTACTCCTATGTGGAGCCCGAAATTGGGACATAAAAAAGGATTTGGTTTCATTATATCAATCTTGGCAGACAGGACTTAAACTCCTTTTGGATTCCGAGAACTTATTGTTGAGCAGATATCCATTAACAAGCTAACACAGACAAACGGGACGTGAACTATTGCATGTATCAACTGGCATTGTGTGGTTTTAAGTTATTCAGATAGGTGACAAAGACGTCAAAAGAAACATGTGCCCGTATACAGACGTTTAATATCTTCAAGACAGATTGAGATGATAAAACTGGGCTATATATAATCATAACGGCCCGGTAACCCATAATGAGTAATAAGCGATCATCAGATATGAAACTTTGTTACTGATGAGTGCAGTGTTGTTTTTATATTTCCTTGACTAAACTGTTATATTTTATCAAATTGACATAAAGAATGCCACTTCATTTCATAAAGTACCGATCAGTTCCGTTAATTTCATTCGACGTATAAGATTAGGAACTAAATAATCCAATTCCATATTTGGAGAATGCAGTCTGACTAAAACGAACGGCTTAAATATTAATTGTTCAAAAATCTAGTTATATAGCGCATCATTACATCACCCCCCCCCCCCATTCAAAAATAAAATTTAAAAAAATGAAATTTACCCCCAGGTTACCGCGGCAGTTATATTCATTATTAACGTATTGAGTGACAGACAGTTGAAGGACGGTGAGGTTAGATTTATGATAAAAAAAATCTCGTTTTTAGTCAAGTGAATAATTACACGATGATGTCCTCACTGACATTGTATTACAATGGGTTTGACATACATTCCAAGATGTTTTTTCATTGTGTCCCGGCGATTCTGTACCAGTGGCATCTCTTTGTATTGTTAGGTGGACGGGCGAATAGGGTCACAGGATCGCCTAGAAGGTTATGAGAGAGGTCTCAAAAGGAGTTTTACGTCCTTTCTGCCAAGATTGATGGGACTAATTTCACACTAGCCGGGGTTCAGCCTCTGTGGACTCCACCGTGACGACGGAGCTGGAAAGGAGATCCACTTCAACTGCAGTATTACATGTATATTCATGTTTGAACTCTGTGTGTTGTTATAACATTGTAGCTGATTTATATATTGATGTTATCCACGTTGTAGCTGAAAGGTTCAACGGTTCTCCCTTGAGGGAGGCGAAGATATAGAACAAGAACAAGAACAAGAACAAGAACATAGCAACAGGAAACACCTTATGCCCACATAAAATAAAAGAAATAAAATTTCATCTCGTTTTATTTCAGTTTGGCAAAATAGTAGAATTACCCTGTGACCAGATTGTGTGACAACAATTCGAGACAGTAAACGAACGCAGCATTTATTTTTACCAAGGGGAATAACTCTCAATAAGCTAATTTACAACATGGCGACTACCATTGCAGTCCGAACTCGCAAGAGTCGAAAAAGTGAGCTATTCTTTCTATTTGTCTTTATTTTACTATCAATTGGTGATCTAGTGGTTCTTCAATAAATACTAGAGATTTACGCACCTGCAAATAACAGCCATAAGACAATCATATGATTTACAATTTGTTTATAAGAAGTAGAAGCGTAACTGCATAGTTCATACCGTAGTAAAATTGCATTATATATTTTGCCCAACGACATACGATTCAGGTCATGCAGTGGATTCTGTCTCAGTCTTCAGTCTGTATGTCACATGGATTGTAAACATTCCGTAGACCAAACTCTTGACAGTAGTAAACTATATAAACTAATGAAGACAATGTTAATTGTTGAAACTTTGTGTGCAATAAACTATGCAGTAGTATACTATATAAACTGTATTCCTAATTCAATTATTTAATGTGATCTCTTCCCTTCAAATCATCTAAATGTCTGCTGTACTAGCTGAACTCAATTTAACTTACTGTATGAAGATACTGAGCAGTGAGCACTAACTTATATCAGCTTGGGGAGCAAAAAATTGAGTTATTTTTTTCTAATTTGGCTTTTTCAGGTGATAATGTGGCATATAGTGAAATGGCTCTAAGACAGAATGCATCTATATTAGAATACTGTCGAACATCAATGGCCTGTTTGGGTGGAGCTTCAGCGGGTATTTTAGGTCTAACTGGTCTCTATGGATTCGCTTTCTATTTCATCACATCCATTTTATTTTCCGTAAGTTTTATTCCAATATGTTTACTTCTCAAAAAACTTTGTTGCTATGTTGAATTTTAACCAATTTCTTTTAGCTAAAGCGTCAAATTGCCGAAATTACAACTGAGGTCACTTGAATACAATTTGGCTTAAGTCAAACATTATCTGGCACAAAAACTGTTAAACCATTTTAGCAAATCTAAAGGCTGGAAAATTTGGTTTGATCATGGTCACTGACAGTCCTCATTATCTTTATCCAGGGCAGAGAAATATAATATATGATGGAAATGAGAGTATTGCTTTCATCATTGCACCATCAGTGACAGGAGAAAATAGGGTGTAAAACTCCAAGATATTTGTCTGTATCTGTACAAAATGTCTTTTATTGCACACTACAAGGCTGTCCTTAAGTACAGAAAAAAATATATTATACTGAATGCTTTGTCTTTTAAAGTTTATTTATTGAATACTAATGGTACTTCCTATTTTCATTATAGCAATCAGAACTTACAGAATGAAAGGGTGTAAAACTCCATTTAATATATAAATATTGTGTTTCAGGTCATGGTACTGATCAAGGCAGGATCTCGATGGAATAATTACTTTGTCTCCAGAAAGATTCTCTTCACTAATGGCTTACTTGGAGCTTTATTTGTATCCTTTCAAAATGTTTCTTCGATTGACAAGTACTCATATAATATTATCATAGCCATCAGGATAGCTGGCTTAATAAAAAGTAGTTAAAATTGAGAGGAGGGGGGGGGGGTAATTTGGACAAATCTATCTTTACTTTCATAAATTATGATTCAGCAGTGTTAAGAGAATGGAAGTGGGTGTATTTTCATTGAACTTATTTGAACATTGAAATTATTATTCATTGGTTTCTACTATGCTCTATGCTCAATATGGAGCATAGCTTTGATTAATATTTATGTAGATATTTTGGTATGTAAATGTAAACAGTATTTGGGCAATTTGATATTGTTATATTGCGAGGCACTGAAAATTTCAAATGTGCCTTCTGGACCAGTGTTTTTATGATATATTTTCTTTAACTGTGTTTTGTAGACATATGTTTTGTCATGGACGTATCCTTTTCATATTAAATAATTACAACAGGTAGCTAAAACAGGTAATTACAACAGGTAGCTAGAACAGGTAGCTAAAACAGTTAGCTAAAACAGGTAGCTAGAACAGGTAATTACAACAGGTAGCTAGAACAGGTAGCTAAAACAGTTAGTTAGAACAGGTAATAAGAACAGGTAGCTAGAACAGGTAGAGTATACAAAAGTATATCAATGTGACTTCCAACTTATTTCGAACCTATTTATTTTCCTTCTCAGATTGTATTCACTGTTAAAATACAAGAATACTTGAATAACCTATATCTTATGCCAGGCCAGTACTTCTGTTATAAAATCTTTGTCAAGTTTTATCCCCTTATACCCATAAAAAGCTTGAGTAACAATCTAGATGAACATATATCTGAGCAATTAAAATAGAGTATAATACAGTATTCTCTTCAAGTGAAGAGTTGAGCTGTTGAGTTTAGAAATACTTAACCAGACATTTATCATGAAAATTAACTTCGTGTACCAATTATTATCAAGAATGCATGAAAATCTCAGAAAATATGCCACATTTGTATAAAAAAAAAAGCACTTTCCCCTTGCCAGTGCTTCAGACATTTGTCCCAGTATCGTCTCTCACTCCTAAACATCCCTTTTTACCCAAGCATAAATTACTATTATCCAAACAGGATCATGTGAAATATTCCAGCAGTATTTCCATTGTAACTGAATAAGGTTGGATAATACTCTCCTAGCATTAATTTATTGATATCACCTGATGTCAGATGGTTTGTCAGCATTGTTGATCCCTTGCACAGAGTTCACATGGTTTATATTGTTCGATTTATTATTATATATCCTTTCTTAACTCTAATTAGGTTTTTATACGGAATGGTTCATGTTTACTAGCCTCTATATCATCTTCATTCAACCAGGAATTATTCGTCAGGTCTAGTGATATTGTCATGATTAAAATCATTCTCCCTCGGCCATGGTCCACTGTCTATGTGTTGTTATGATCATGTTGTTTAATAAGTGACACAGATCAGATATTTTATGTTGAGATGGATTTTATTCAATGATTGGTATTTCTGATCTCTGTGTCTCAATGTAAAATTTGGCATATTAATTCTATTCGATCATATTTTGTGAAACAAGAACTCAGATGAAAATGGACCACAAAAAAGTGTTTCTGATTGCCCTGTGCGTATATAACCAGTTTTGACATCACAATCAAACAGTTTGTTTTAACCTAATTCTAATTTAATCTATGTATTATTATATTATTTTACCATTCTGTAATTCAACATTCAAGCTACATGCATCATGTATCACTTTTTAGAAAGAAAATGTGACAATTAGTTCGTCTACAAATATGCTTAATTTATCATTTAACGGCAGTTTTATCAATCTCCCTTTTCCAGAACTTTATTGCTATTAAACTTATTAGACAAAGGGTCTGGATAAACAATAATTAAGTTAATTGACATTACTTTCATGTCAATTTGTTATTTAATCGTAGACGTACGTGACATAGATTCTCAACCTTAAAAGTGAACAGGGTTATAGCAGACTTCCACAAGCCATAAGAGTTCTATGTGCGGTATATTGGATATCTGGTTTTGTATAGAATTGAAATTAGGAAAGCAAATGAACATACGTCTTCACAATGTCAAGTTTGATGATAACGCTGTATTAAAACTGAATATCTTGATATTTTTAAAAAATGAAAATGTACAATTAGTTCGTCTAAAAATGTGCAATTTATCTTTTCCATTTTGTAATCCCTTTTCCCCTTTATTGCTTTTAAAATTATTAGACAAAGGGCGGGGAGGAAACATGTAATTAAGTTAAACTTTTTAACTTTCATGTCAATTTTTTTTAATGGATAACAAATTCTTTATTAAAAATAACTTTGCGACTTCCAAAACCGAAGGGGTCCCTTTTTGGTTTTTATAAGAATTAAAATGAGCAAAAAAATGGAAAGTCTCCTTCGGTTTGAAAACGTTTGAAAAAGTTATTTTTTTTTAAAAAGTTAATTTTTTAAATCCTTTAAAAAAATTTTGTGTTCTAGTTTTATTTGCTCAGTTCCCACAGGGGCCATTAAAAAGGAAGTGAAAAAGCATTTTATTTCATAGCTCTTTCAATTTGAGATAGTATGTCTTTCTCTTGGAAGGGTTTCTTTTTCCGTTTTTGCTCTATAGCGTTTTTAACATGTTCTTGGATATCGTCTAGGATGGCACTGTATTCCGGACTGCCATTTCTCATCGCGTGGGCTTTTCTTAATACATTTTTCTGTCCATTTTTTAACTCCCTGAAAAGAATCAAATTCTTAGAAATATATTTTCCGATTCATAACTAAGAGGGACATTGGTCCACTTATTGCTTAAACAGAGTAACGTAAACCCCTATAGTCCACGATTTTGACTAAATGTTTCGGAATTTTTGTAGTTTGTAGAAATTTTGGATCGTCTACGGAAGTTAAGCGATGGAAACATAAAATACCACATCAGACTCGAGTCCGATTCAACTTACACTATATCAATTTCATCACTCCCATCCCCATCCAACCTCTCCATCAACAACCCCAGAGCGCCTTGAGATAGTGGTAGATTCATGGCCTGAAAAATACATACAAGATTAAGATTTTATATGCACACACGTTTAAGGGTCCTGCCAAAATTTGCTCATCTCTTTAATATTGAGATTTTAACAATACTAATGTAATGTAAGAAATTTGTAGATGGTGGGAGTGTACGTTCAGTGGCCTTTCAAATGATTTTTTACGTTACCTAGTGAAATAGTGCCCCCGACCCTAAACCTAATTTTTGCTGGAACCGCCGTGTGCTCTATTGTCTTTCACAAAGCAAGACTTTTGATGAAAGAACGAAGGAAACGAAATCTAATATTTTCAGAATTTCATAGATTTTTGTCAAAAGAACATACGTCCACACAACAGCTTTGTTAAACTTTGTCAAAAAGCTTCTTTTATGCTTATGAACAATATTGATGCATTTGAAGTCAAGGGTGATAACTCTTCAAATTCGAACAGGATCTCATATAAATATCACAAAAAATGTCATTTAAATCGGATCAAAACTGTAGTCTTTTTGCGCTCACAAATTTTGACAGGGCGATAGTAATAGGGTCTATACGTCCACATTTGCATGTGGGTGTATAAAAACACCCCGTTGCTCACCTGAAACGCTTTCATTAGTTCTTGTCGAGTAATAGTTCCACTTTTATCAGCGTCAAGCGCACAAAATAGATCCGTTAGCCTCAGTTTCTTCAGTCTCATAAACTCAAATAGAACCATACACGGGTCGTATGAATCTAGGGCCGCTTCCGGTTTCTCCGAGTCAGTATTATGCAAATTATTTCCATGAAGGACTTTGATTGGTCGTTCGTCGTATAACTCTGCTAAACATTTCATAAATGTACCATTCACTGGAATTTCCTGAAATCGAAACAAATTACGATTTGTGTGTCTCAGTCTAGTGCCGTTAACACACCTTCCGAAAAAATCTTAAAGAATTCTAATGTCGAAACCTGAGTTTCTCTCATGTATTTAGGAAGTGCTCGCTGGTAATAACAAGAGGGGTGTTTAATTTAGATCTTGTTATTTAAAACGAAACAATTCGAAGATGGTGGAGGACATCTATTTTTTGATAAAATATCCCCTAATTAACATTGTATCTTTCAAATTTTCGAAATATTAGTTTCAACGCCAATCGCTTTTTACTAATCCTCTCCCAGCAAATTCTCTCCCGGCACCTCCAAGATCTTAGCCTTTACCCCTAGACTTACCGTCAAATCAATCTCATTGATTGTACAGTCTGGTGATTGTTTAATAGCAGTTAGTAAAGCCACGGCTCCTCGGGTTGTTATTGGGTTTGATGAAAGCTGGAATTAGAACAAATAAACTTCCTTCTATTTCGAACAAGATAAAAAGTCGAATTTCTCCTCAGTTTTAATATATTATGCTTAGAAGTTCGAAAGCGGCTATAAGGTAGTCTCGACAAACGCCTCGCCAAGCGTCTAGGGTAATCCAGACAAACGCCTCGCCAAGCGTCTAGGGTAGTCCCAACAAACGCCTCGCCAAGCGTGTAGGGTAGTCCCAACAAACGCCTCGTCAAGCGTCTAGGGTAGTCCAGACAAACGCCTCGCCAAGCGTGTAGGGTAGTCCCAACAAACGCCTCGTCAAGCGTCTAGGGTAGTCCCAACAAACGCCTCGTCAAGCGTCTAGGGTAGTCCCAACAAACGCCTCGCCAAGCGTCTAGGGTAGTCCAGACAAACGCCTCGCCAAGCGCCTAGGGTAGTCCCAACAAACGCCTCGTCAAGCGTCTAGGGTAGTCCCAACAAACGGCTCACCAAGCGTCTAGGGTAGTCCAGACAAACGCCTCGCCAAGCGCCTAGGGTAGTCCAGACAAACGCCTAGCCAAGCGTGTAGGGTAGTCCCAACAAACGCCTCGTCAAGCGTCTAGGGATGTCCCAACAAACGCCTCGTCAAGTGTCTAGGGTAGTCCAGACAAACGCCTCGCCAAGCGCCTAGGGTAGTCCCAACAAACGCCTCGTAAAGCGCCTAGGGTAGTCCCAACAAACGCCTCGCCAAGCGTCTAGGGTAGTCCCAACAAACGCCTCGTCAAGCGTCTAGGGTAGTCCAGACAAACGCCTCGCCAAGCGCCTAGGGTAGTCCTAACAAACGGCTCGTCAAGCGTCTAGGGTAGTCCAGACAAACGCCTCGCCAAGCGTCTAGGGTAGTCCCAACAAACGCCTCGTCAAGCGTCTAGGGTAGTCCCAACAAACGCCTCGTCAAGCGTCTAGGGTAGTCCCAACAAACGCCTCGTCAAGCGTCTAGGGTAGTCCCAACAAACGCCTCGACAAGCGTCTAGGGTTGTCTTGACAAACGCCAAGCGGCTAGGGTAGTCTAAACAAACGCCTCGCCAAGCGGCTAGGGTAGCCTAAACAAACGCCTCGCAAAGCGGATTGATGGAGGTATTAGACGAAAATGATCAATCAGGGGCGACAAATAAGAATTAATAATATACAGATTTCACTCACCTTAATATTGTATAAGGTTTCGTTTTTAACTAGAGCATTAACGAGAGGTTTCAGTGCTATGTAATCGATTCGATTACAAGTTAAATCTAAATGTTTTAAAACTCGGTTTTCCTGTAGACAATGTTCTAACGCCTTACATCCCTCTCTACCCAGACCGTTCCACGATAGATTTACATTCTCTAGCGCTGCGTTCTCCTACAATTTTAACAAAAACTCGTATCCAACTTAATCGCTAAAGTCCATTCACTGAAATCTATTTCTATTTGACCCGAATGATAGGTAAATTTAGTCCAATTCTAACCACAAAATTTACCAGCCACAGGAATCTGCCATTGAAGGGAAAAATATGTTCGGTCTAGTTCCGCTTTTACCACAGTGTCAATGACAGTCTGAGGTCAGAACTGGACAAGAGGCGAGAGAGCACTAAATTTCCTTTCATTTTCATTATGGCCAGAACGGGAAAAACTACTAGTAAAATAAACTGACATTGTCATCAGAAGGAGCCAACACAGCACTAAATTTTTCTATGAATGGCCATTTTGCTGCGGGGAATAATTCAACATTATATAAACTGTATATTCTACAACTAGACTCACCGCCAACCCGTCACAGAATGCCTTGGCCCCTCTCTTTCTGATTCCATTCCAGCTGAGATCTAGAGATTTCAAATAAATATTGTCTCCTGGAATTAAAAACGTCGGTATCAAACATACAATTCACAAGTTAGTGATAAAACAGACTTGCATGAGAACCGTTTTTGATTTAATGGGAAGGATAGTAGTTTAATTGCATAGAATAGTAAAATCTTCTTACGTCAGTTGTTGCGTCCGAAAAAGTGGACGCGTGCTCTAATCCTGATCGTCGCAAATCGTGGGAATAGCCGGAATCTCGGAACTGGAATACTCGAAAATTTTCATAGTGTCAAGCTATTACGAACTTTGTAATATACCTTTACTGCAACAGACAGTATCCCTGAATCGCGGACGTTTGTAAATGCAACAATTTCATTGGGTTACGCTGATGAATACAGCCAATCAGAGCTCTCGACAGATAATATGTAAGCATAAGCCATAACGTGTTCAGTTTTTCAGTCGAGGGTTCTGATTGGCTGTATCAATGACGTATTATCAAATCAAATCTCTGCATTCAGTAATAAAAGAATCGTGGCTATTGCAGTCGGGATCGATAACTCTATACTTACCTATCATTGAACCTAGAATTGTCGCCCCTGTTTCATCAATACCACAATAACTTAAACTTATCTCCCTTAGAGTTTTATTACACTAAAATAGAAACAAATAGAAGTCATTTTTTAACCAGAATACAGCTACACACCACCTTGTAAGGCATTCTTATTATATCATATTCAGTTTTGAGTTTTTTGAAAGGTTTTTTTAGATTGCGGTGAATCAAGATTAAAACTGTATAGTTCGAACGTACCTTGAGTAGATGAACTAGCTGTTTGATATTTAAAACCGACAGTTTATTACCTAAAAATAATAACGAAGTGAACGATTGGTGGAAATGAAACAAATCGTCCATAACAAGTGATTTGATTTGATTGGCTGATATTTCCTAGAAAGAGTCTAGGGCCAATTCTGATTGGACAATTTTTATCAATATATTCCTAATGTCCTTCACTTGTATTATCACGACGCCAAGGAAGTCTGGCGAAAGGGGATGTGGTGTGGAAACGATGCCAAACAGCCCATTCAAATAAATTTAAATTACTTGCCCGTCCGAACAATCAAATCGGGATATGGGCTGGTTAATAAGAGACTGTGTTCTTAGAAATGTAAAAAAAATACCAGATAAATCTAGAGTCTGTAAAGTTCTGTTTCTCTCTAAAGATTCCAGGATCATTCCAGTACCATCTGAACTAAGCTGGCAGTATCTTAATTCCTGAAATTTTGGTTTAAATATTAGTTCTGGACAATCTATTGTAATAAAGCATGCGATTGGTCTAATCTTTCTATGATTTTATAGGCCTACTTCTTTGTCCCAAAATATGGGTCAGAATGCGCCAAAATCAATTTCAAATTTCACAAATTTTCCTGGATGAAATTTCTCAAACTCTCTATTTGAAAGTTATGCCCTTCACAGAACTACTACCGTGTGATTATGATCCTCGCCATTTGCACCCTCCCCCTTTATGTCTACCTTCAGTCACTGGAGGCCAGTACGGCCACGGTGTTGAGATTTCGGAACATTTCAAATGACCGATGACCCTATGACCTTAAGAAATTCTAAACGTATATTTCAAAGAGGCAACACGAAATTGAAACGTTTAAAAATGAGTCCTGTGTCATTTTGCTCTTGGGCCTCTTGATCTACTAGTAATACAAATAAAAAACAAAATCGATAATAACAGATGACACTTGACCCTTGACCCGTTGACCCTGTGATCTTACCAATTTGACTATTCCATCATTTCTCTTCAACATTTCACAAACACTTCTAGCGCCTTCTTTGCACAAAATATTTCTGGAGAGATCTAACTCGGTGAAATCGTCTGTTTTCTAGTGAAAAAAAACCAGAAATGTATATTTGACTTGTGGTTGACCAGATATTTGACGAACTGGTACAGTCCGAACCTATCATATTGATTGATGTGACAGGATATCTGTCCAAATAGTTATCAGAGGCTGGGAATAGAATAGTTTCGGACTAGTACGTGTCCGGCCGTGATAGGGACACAATTCGTAGCTACTACTTTTTACTTCGTCGTTCACCCTGTACCGACCATTGCACCTCGTCCACGTCTGCCTTAAAATATTATTGAGAAACCAAAAACCCTTGTGTACAGTCTGATTTTTTAGACCTCCAGTGTTCCCTAACGGTTGGAAACCACATAGAGTAGGAAATGCATAATTGCACATTGTACAACGTTTGACGTCATGATAAATGCAATCATAAGCAGTAAAACCAGGACGTAAAACTCCATCCAATCTAAATGTTAGTTGTTTGATATACATATGTACTTACCGATAACAATACACATAGACAATGAATGTCTCTTCTCGATAATAATCGATCTTTGAGGATTAGTGTAGGTGAATTTAATTGATCTCTGATACATCTTATAGATCGTTGTCCTCTTTTACGGCAGATATCTCTATACAGGTCGGCGGTGGAGTATACATAACTCCCTTCGTCTTTTAACGGTTCGTCTAACAACAAGTTAACAGAAATATATTTCAATAATATAATATCAGAAATATCCTCACTAGATTCTTGATGTATTGGACTAAAATCGTAGAGCAACTAGACTAACAACGTCTAATAGTCTAATAGTAACGGGTAATATCCATGAGAATCTGATCAACACCTGAATTAAGTCATTCTGGACGACCATCAAAGTTGCTTGTAGACTCTCCTTTTCCCCCTGCTACTGGGTGGATGAGATTTGCATGACTATCGACTGGAGTCAACATTACAAATCTAATAGTACTGATAGTCGATTCTTTCAGAAATAATTGATAAATAATCAAAAGGAAGGTAACACAGTGAAAAAAAAAAATACCAAAAGAGTAGATCACACCAACCAATGAGAATAAGTTCTAGCCTATGTTCCAAACCGGTATAGTTCTGATCCTGGTTTTGGATCACAAATATCTTGTGAGAAAAATCACCGAAACTAGAACATAGACCTTCAAAAGTTGTTACTAGTGTCGAAGCTTACATCTGAAAAAAAGCCATCCAAACCACTGTTTTACCTTTTACCTCTTCACCCAGTAATTTATTATTCTAGTATAGGACTCTCTCACATACGACAATTTCACAAGACAAACTTACCTTCAAATATATCATCTTCGTCGACATCAATGTCAGCTTTTTGGTTACAAATGTCCGTGAAAACAATATCCTTATTTTGGTCGATTTGATCTTCTCTTGACGAATTCGTATTCTTCGCCGCCAACAAGCTGCTGAAAGGTGAGTGTGGGTTGAATGACGGTTTCGAGAACCTTGACGCCGTATCCACTGAGTATTTATTCATCGTATTGCACCGTTTGATACTTCCAATATACCGTGCAGATTCTAGTCCACCAGTTAGTTTGATTTTTCCAATAAAGCGAGCAGATTGAAGTACAGCTGTCTGTTTTGAAGGTGTCTCTGTAGTACTTGGAATTATTGGTAGTGTTACAGGCCAATCCCTCACAGTTCCGACTTGTCCATTAATCAGCGCATTGGATGGTTTTCTTCGTGGTGATCTAACCTGCTTGAAATATTTCACCGTACACATTGGATTACGAAACCCTTTCGAGGCTTTGATACCTTCCGCCATATTGTTAAGTTCTGGACGTTCCATTTTGAACGTGCGTACGTCAATTATTGTCATTAGATTGGTTAGATATCTTTGGTAGTTAGCGACGGGAAACGAACGAAATTGACACCATAACAATCTATACAGGGCTAATCTACTTAGCAGTTAGGATCCTTTTAATAATCCCGTCCCCCCCAAAATATAAACCAAATCCTCTCAAGGTTAATGAGGTAATACTGGTAATCCTGTCTATCTATTACATTAGAAAATGACAAGAGGTTTAGATGGAAGGAGGGGGGGAGGGGGGAGATTGAAAGGCGTGTGTGGCGGGAGGGCCGGTTTATAGCCAGGGCTGTATATATCGATCTGTCGTGTGGAACGCTCGACAAAGGTCGAGATGAACTTTCAGATTTCCCAACCCAGATTCCTCTTGTAAGTCTGACGTGGAAAAGGCGTCCAGTCGTTTGTATGAGACAATAAACCAAAGTCCCTTTTGATACAGGGTGTGCATGTTATTTATCTGTTGGCAGTTTGAAAGCGAATAAGAAGATGAAGTCGCTGTCCTGGCAAAATTTCCCTCATAGCACTCTTTGCTAAATATATTATGCAAAGTGTGGGACGAAAAGATCTATTAGTCATTTCAGTGTACAAAGACCACTGTTATGAAGAAGTTACCTTGCAGAAAGTTAAAATGGCATCTTTTTGAAAGAAACCATATCTATTAAGAACTGTTCGTGTTTGAATATTGACTAATGTATATATATCCATTTTTATAATGCTCAGTTCAGAGTTCACCATTAGATCAGTAAATATCGCTATACTTGTACTTAGTGCGATAATCTTGTCAG
>JAUJPP010000172.1:0-14115 GCA_030562195.1 Nipponacmea schrenckii
GGGAAGGGATTTTTGAATTTCGCTTTTGCTTTTCTTTTATTTCCGGTTGAAATTTTCCAGTAATTGTCAAAAATTTAAAAGGTCATATTTCGCGACCTTGACCTTCGGTGACCTTTTGACCTGAACAAAAGTTATTGCCCTTGATTATATCTACCCAATGGTATCATCACCTTTGTTGTCCGATGTTTACTTCCGGTTTTGCAGCCAATTGAAAATCACGAATTTTTATTTTAAAGAGCTCTATCACGTGACCTAATTTACATAGGACATAATTTCTTACATATTCCTTTTACGCTTAATCTCATCTTTCTATTTATATATCACACTTGGTATTTTGATCAAAATTGCGCGTTTAAAAATTTCAAAATTTTGTTATTTCTTCTATACTAACTGTGCGTGTTTTTCTTTAAATCGAAATAGGGTCTCGGGGGATAATTCGATTTGTGTTATTTTGATGTATATAGAATCTATAACCGATTGACGAAATATATATGGAAACCGATTTTTGAATTTCGATTTTGATTTTGATTTTTTTACGATTAAATTTTTTATAAACTTTGAAGGGTCGTATATTGTGACGTTGACCTTTGACGAATTTTTGACCTGTACAAACGTGATAGCTCTCGAGAAGATCTATCCAATGATATATAAAGCTTTATTGTAAGATGTATATTTCCGCTTTCATCGCCATTTAAAAATTGCGAATTTTCCCTATAAAACAATCTGTTTAATGTGTGTTGCGTTTGGGCGATCTACAAGATATGAGTTTCAGCGATCCATGTATTTTTTAGTTTAATCGTTCTACATCCAGTTAAAATGATTCAAAGGTTTTATATATATTAAATAAATGAAATTGTGGTTTACTTCCTGTTGTGGGTGATGTAAATATGGAATATTTTGAACGAAATTACAATCTTTAGAATTTTAAATTGTATCTCTTATGCAACAATAATATACAGTTGAGTGGAATAATGGTCTAAGGGACAGAACTCTATTCAATATAAATAATTTAAACCATTAGTGACCTTTTGATTTGTACAAAATATATAGCTTTCGACAATGTCTATCCAATGCTATGTTGTACAATGTGTACTTTTGGTTTCATCGCCATCTGAAAATTGCGAATTTAATATATGAAACAATCCATTGGATATTATTCTCTGCGTTTGGGCGATTTACAAAATATGAGTTTCGGCGATCCGAATATCTTTTTTTGATTAAACGAATTTTTTTTATTATGATTTTAACTTATTACCTATCTTAATTGATGATGAGGGCTAAGGATGGGGAGGGGGAAAGGGGGGGGGGGAATGGGAGGGGGGATAGGAGCGTTTGTTATGAAATCCAAATCCATTTATAATGCACATTTTTTTTAATATACCCTCTCTGTCTTTTGCTTAACGAACGTATCCCTGGGTGGAACGCACTGCTTCAGTGCCGTTAGGCGTACGGCTCTAGTTTTTTTTTTTTTTCGAAATTTACACAGGGCACACAGCCTAAGCTGCAATAGTTGCAGTAATTTCACAACTTCTCTACACCTTCTGTTGTGGCGACGTTTCTATTAAATATAAATTGGAACATTTTTGCAAAACCGGAAGTGCTGCATTGCAACATGTCTATAAAGTCGGTCAGTGGCTCTAGGACTCGCATTTTTGGACCGATTTTCGGCGGGTTTGCATTTTTGAAAACTTGAAACAATTTTCAACAAGATAGCAGTTACAAAATTTCGAAATTCGAAAATTCATAGCACACATTTTTTTGCCGTATTTTGCACATTTTTGCAACTTTGCTATTTTTAAACCGATTGATCTGAAAATTTGGGTGCCTTCAAGTGTCATGAATATGAAAACATTGGCAGAGTCAAAATTTTTGCTTCATTTCCGGTTTCAACGTAAAACGGGTTTAAACTTCCGGTTGACCTACTTGTGCTGTAATTGATGTATCGCAACAAAATTTATGTCAATCCTAATTAAATTAGAAGACAAAAAAACGAAGAAGAAAAAATCCGGACCGGAAGTGAAACATTGGCCGCCATCTTGAAATGTCACTTTTTTGTAAAACTCAAAATGGGGCCTCAACGGTAAGAGCGATTTGTGTGATGTTTATATTTTTGGAAAGCTTAGTCGATTGCGATCAAAATGTTGGAAATCGATTTTTGAATTTTGCTTTTGCTTTTTTGCAACATCCGGTTGAATTTTTTTGAAGTTTGGGGGCTTATTTCTCGTGACCTTGACCTTTGGTGACCATTACCTTTAGTAGGTCAAAGGTCATTGACCTTGGCTATCAGTTGATACTTTGAACTTTGACCTCCGACGTCTACTTCCGGTTTTATAGCTGCCCGAAAACAGCAAAATTCGCAACTTTGGGCTGCTCTAGAGCGTGACCTAATTAATTTAGAGTGTTAATTTTTTCAGATTCTTAGATTGTTTTTTGTCCTCTTTCCAACGATATATAACAAAAGTTTGTAAAATGAAAATTGAATTTTTTGATTTTTGCAAAGAAAAGTACATTTTGCCGTATTTTCGCTTCCTTGAAATGTATGTGTGTATATCTCGTGATCTATTAGCTGTACAAGCTTCAAATTTTTACTGTGAATATACATTTTGAATATGATTAGATTCGCCTCCAAAAAAACGAAATGGGCGTGGCACATCCGGGTGAACTTCAAATGTACCATTTATATCGGTCAGCGAATTACGGCTGCAGTAAATAACGTTTTTCAAAAAAGTACCTTGCATACATATATCTCATTACTTTGGCCAGTTTATCCCAAAAAATCAAATGTTTCTGCCTGTTTGTTGCAATTTTGCGACATTTGCAAAAAATCAGTTTTTTTTTTAGTTTGGGGGCTTATTTCTAGTTACTTTGACCTTTGGTGACCTTGACCTTTACAAGGTCATTGGTCACTGACTTAAGCTATCAGTTGACAATTTGGCATTAGACTTCTGACGTCTATTTCCGGTTTTATAGCTGCTCGAAAGCAGCAAAATTTGCAACGTTGGACTGCTCTAGAGCGTGACCTAATTAATTTAGAGGGTTATTTTTTTCACATTCCGAAAGCGCCTTTTGTCCTCTTTCCAGCGATGCACAACAAAAGTTTTTAAAATGAAAATTTAATTTTTGGACTTTTAAAATTAAAGTACATTTTGTTTTTTTGAAACGTATTTGTGTATATCTCGTGATCTATTAGATGTACAAGCTTCAAATTTGAACCATGAATATATATTTTGTATGAGATTAGATTTACGCAAAAGTAAATTAGATGGGCGTGGCACATACGGGTAAACTTCCAATTTACCAGTTATATCGGTCAGCGCTTTACATCTGTAGGAAATAACGTTTTTCCAAAAAATTCTTTGCACACAGATACATCGTTGCTTTGGCCAGAAAAAAAAGGGTTTAAACTTCCGGTTGACCCACTTATGCTGTAATTGGTGTATCGAAACAAAATTTATGTCAATCTTAATTAAATGAGAAAACAAAAAAACGAAGAAGAAAAAATCCGAACCGGAAGTGAAACTTTGGCCGCCATCTTGAAATGTTACTTTTTTGTAAAAGTAAAAATGGGGCCTCAGGGTTATGTCTAATTTCTGCGATAATTACATTTCTGGAATCCTCAGTCGATTGCGAAAACTTCCGGTTTTATAGCTGCCCGAAAACAGCAATATTCACAAATTTGGACTGCTCTAGAGCGTGACCTAATTAATTTAGAGGGTTATTTTTTTCAGATTCTTAAGGCGCTTTTTGTCCACTTTCCATCAAAGAATAACAAAAGTTTTTAAAAAGAAAATTTAATTTTTGCACTTTTAAAATTAAAGTACATTTTGCTTTTTTGAAATGTATTTGTGTATATCTCGTGATCTATTAGTTTTTTAAGCTTCAAATTTGTACCGTTAATATACATTTCAAATATGATTAGATTTACGCAAAAATAAATGAGATGGGCGTGGCACATCCGGGTAAACTTACAATTTTTCATTTATGTCGGTCAGCGCTCTACGTGTGTAGGAAATAACGTTTTTCAAAAGGTACTTTGCACACAGATACCTCGTTGCTTTGGCCAGTTTCTCCCGAAAATCAAATGCTTCGGGCTGTTTGTTGCAATTTTGCAACGTTAGCAAAGTCCCACTCTGTGCCACGTGTGGCTCTAGTTTTTTTTTTTTTTTGGGAAGCTCGCTAGCCCAAACGGAAAAAGATAGACTATTTCTGTTTTCACCAATGGTTTTTATATGGGTTGGAATCAAAAATGAATATCTAACTTGAAATTTTCGCTAAACCGAAAGTGGCTAATTACATAATATGCAAATAAGATTTCAAGCTAGCTCGGGCCCTTATAGTCGCATCGGTCTGAAATTTACAGGATATAGATAGATAGCCAGCGCAATTAAAACTACATCATCAAAATTTTTTGATCACTTCCGGTTTGGGCGTGGGGACTTCCGGTTTTTTCGTCCCATGTCGGGCGACCCTGCTTCCGATGTAATTCAAGATTCTAAACAAAATCAGTATATTTTAGCTATACTAAATGATTTTAATCCCATGAGATGAAGAAAAATTAAATTGAATGTTGCGCATGCGCAGTTTTCAAAAATGACAAATTTTCTTAAAAATTTAATAAGTCCGCCAATTATTAACCGATTTTTATGATTTTGGTGTTTATCGAAACCTTGATACTTTATCTAAAAAATGTTGGGAACAGAATTTTGATTTTCGAATTTGAATTTTTTTTATGCCCGTTCGAATTTTTCAAAAATTTAAAACTCTATATCTCGTGACCTTGACCTTAAATGACCTTGACATTTGAGATGTAGAATGTCATTGACCTCAGCTGTCTATAGATGTGCTGATATTGCATGACAAATATTAACTTCCGGTTTTATAGTCCACCGAAATCTGACTATTTTGCAATTTTGGATGGTTATGTTACACTTTCGGGCTCTAATGTTCGGATTGATCTGAAATTTACAGGATATAGATAGATATGCAACACAATTAAAAATATATCATCAAAATGTTTTGATCACTTCCGGTTTGGGCGTGGGGACTTCCGTTTTTTTTTTATCTCATTTCAGGCGACCCTACATCCCGTGTAATTCAAGAATGTAAGCAAAAACAGTACATTAGCTATACAAAATAATTTGCATCCCTCGAGAAGAAAAAAATTCCAATTGCTAATAAAATTTATTTATTTTTTTGTAAAATTTTTGCATACAAATTCAAAAAATATCTCTTTATAAAGCTGTGAATTAGCAAATTATCACATAGCTTGAATTTTCTCTCTATGTTAATTACAACCAAAGTTACAAAATAAGGTTTAAATTTGAATATAGAGAGTTTAAATTTCATGACAAATTGACATCTTACTACCTACTTAAATTTTAGTTTGGAATTTAAGTAAATATCCTACCGAAATCTTAGACATGTACAAAAATCTAATAAGGAACTGATAGTAGAAACTTATAGTAGAAAAAATTGCCTATATAGCGGAAAGTTTACGCTTACAATTGTAGGCTGAAAAGTACCGGAATTGAAAGCTAGCAGGTTAGAAAGTTCAAAATGTTCGAAATCCATGGGATAACGCACAGTTGCCACGCTCGGAGCTGTTCACAGTTCTAGTTTTTTTTTTTTTTTTTTTTTTTTTTTTTTTTTTTTTTTTTTTTTTTTTTTTTTTTTTTGGGAAGCTCGCTAGCCCAAACGGAAAAAGATAGACTATTTCTGTTTTCACCAATGGTTTTTATATGGGCTGGAATCAAAAATGAATATCTAACATGATATTTTCGCTAACCCAAAAGTGGCTAATTGCATAATATGCAAATAAGATTTCAAGCTAGCTCGGGCCCTAATAGTCGCATTGGTCTGAAATTTACAGGATATAGATAGATAGGCAGCGCAATTAAAACTACATCATCAAAATTTTTTGATCACTTCCGGTTTGGGCGTGGGGACTTCCGGTTTTTTCGTCTCATGTCGGGCGACCCTGCTTCCCATGTAATTCAAGATTCTAAACAAAAACAGTATATTTTAGCTATACTAAATGATTTTAATCCCCTGAGATGAAGAAAAATTAAATTGAATGTTGCGCATGCGCAGTTTTCAAAAATGGCAAATTTTCTTAAAAATTTAATAAGTCCGCCAATTATTGACCGATTTTTATGATTTTGGTGTCTATCGAATCCTTGATACTTTATCTAAAAAATGTTGGGAACAGAATTTTGATTTTCGAATTTGAATTTTTTTTTATGCCCGTTCGAATTTTTCGAAAATTTAAAACTCTATATCTCGTGACCTTGACCTTCAATGACCTTGACATTTGAGATGTAGAATGTCCTTGACCTCAGCTGTCTATAGATGTGCTGATATTGCATGACAAATATTAACTTCCGGTTTTATAGCCCACCGAAATCTGACTATTTTGCAATTTTGGACGGTTATATTACACTTTCGGGCTCTAATGTTCGGATCGATCTGAAATTTACAGGATATAGATAGATACGCAACACAATTAAAAATATATCATCAAAATTTTTTGATCACTTCCGGTTTGGGCGTGGGGACTTCCGGTTTTTTATCTCATTTCAGGCGACCCTACATCCCGTGTAATTCAAGAATGTAAGCAAAAACAGTATATATTAGCTATACAAAATAATTTGTATCCCCCGAGAAAAAATTCCAATTGCTAGTTGCGCATGCGCCATTTTTCCGAGAATGGCAAATTTTCTTTAAAATTTAATTAGTCCGTCATTTATTATTTATGCCCGTTTGAATTTTTTAAAAATTTGAAATTCTAAATCTTGTGACCTTCACCTTCAATGACCTTGAAATTTTCCATATAGAATGGCCTTGACATCAGCTGTCTATAGATCTAACAATATTGTTACGCTTGTTCCACAATTGGAGGCTGAAAAGTACCGGAATTGAAAGCTAGCAGGTTAGAAGCTTCAAAATGTTCGAAATCCATGGGATAACGCATAGTTGCCACGCTCGGAGCTGTTCACAGTTCTAGTTTGTTTTTGTTTTTTTATTCATATTGTATGTTGTTTTCAGTTATGGTTGTTATATTTTGAAGTTGATAGTTATTTCTTGTTAGATGAATGAGAAAGTTTAGGTTAGTATAATCTACAAGAAATTGAAAAAGAAAACGTGGAGTAATTTTTATTTTGGGGATAAAGGTAATCGGCGATATTATGACTCATAATGACTGTAATGTAGTAATGTAATTAAGTAATGTTTCTTAATGACCACATTTGATTCTTGTAGGCCTTACAATACAACTACATGTATGAGCCAATGCTATCTTCAATATTTTAAATTGATTATTTTTCATCAATTATTAAAAAATAGTAATACTTCGAAATGCTGACATAGAAGGTTTCATTTAATTTTAGAGCAACATTTTAAAATATTTCAATTTCTGGAGATATGGCCATTTCTGCATCCCATTCTGTACCATAAAAAAGAAAATTATTAATTTCTATTTTCACTTATTCTTTTATTTTCAGATGGCAAAGTAATGTTGATTCCAGACCTGGTCTATCTTCCCAAGTCATAGAAATGCTAAAAGAAAAAGCATCCAGTGATCCAGTCAACTACAGCAGATGTACTCTTATGATTGATGGTATGTCTATAAGAAAGCATCTAGACTGGGATCCTAAATATCAAAAGATGGTTGGTTTTGTTGACCTAGGTAAAGGAAGTCAGGAGAATGTTGAGGAAGCTACTGAGGTTATAGTTATTTTGGCAGTAGGACTTCAAAAGCACTGGAAAGTTCCTGTTGCATATTTCTTAATTAACGGCATTTCAGCTCAAGTACAGATGGAGTTATTAATATCTCGCGTAGAAGCTTTGTATGAAGCTACCATTACTGTTACAGCGTTGGTCATGGATGGGCATACTACAAATCAGAAAATGGTTTCATTACTTGGATGCTCTTTGGATGTCACAAATATCATCAGTCACTTCAAGCACCCCAGTAACAATTCTCTTGTATTTTATGTATTTTTTGATGTATGTCACCCTTTGAAAAATTTACGAGGCGCTTTACATGCTTTCAGAGAATTCAATACAACTTTTGGGCTTGTTAAGTGGCAAGATTTAGTTAATTTGCAACAATTACAGGTTAGGGAAGGGCTACATGCTGCAAACAAATTAACTAATAGGCACATTAACTTTCAAAATCAAAAAATGAATGTTCGTTTAGCTGCACAAACTTTAAGTGCATCTGTGGCATCTGCATTAATGTATTTGAAGGATTTGGGTGATGATCAATTTCAGGATGTTTCTGGTACTGCCAAGTTTGTGTCAATGGTGGATCGATTATTTGATATTTTTAATAGTCGCTCTCCCATTGCCAAAGGTTATAAAAGTCCAATCAGACCTTCTAATTTTCAAATGATTAAATCTTTCCTATTAGAAACTAAACAGGTTTTAACTGAAATGACTGATATGACCAAAAAGAAAATAATCGCTGGTAGACGAAATCAGTGTGTGATTGGATTCATTTTTAACATTTCAAGTCTTTTGAACATGTCAGAGAAGTTTTTATTGCAACCTACCCCAATCCTTAGATATTTATTGACATACAAACTGTCACAAGATCATTTGGAGACATTGTTTTCAGCTATAAGACAACGTGGTGGCTGGAATAACAATCTTTCCGCACTTCAGTTTATAGCAGCTTACAGAGCAATTCTTAGTCATGCTGGACTTAATATTACTGGATCTTCAAGTGGTAATTGTAAGCCACAAGACCAAACCACTTTCTTGAGCATTGTAAATTCCAAGGAAGATGATACTTCCAAACCAGTAATTACTTTTGAAACTGCATTAAACGATCATTTTTATAGCAAATCTGAAATCTCTCTCTGTCCCTTTGTTGAAGGTGTATTAGAATATGTTGCTGGTTGGGTTGTACGTAAAGTTGCAATTAAACTCTCTTGTACTGATTGTTCTTAAGCTTTAATCAAACCTTCTTCTGTTCAAAGCTCCACTTCATCTGTATCATTGCTGGTATTAAAGAACAATGGAGGTTTGGTATTTCCTTCAGATGATGTTATTAAGATAGTAAGACAGTGTGAAATAACATTAAGATCAACTCTTGACATTAAAATGCAAAACCTACACAATGGGAGCAAATATCTATTATTAATCTGATTTCTGATTTGCCTACAAATATATTTCAAGAGCTTCATCAACATTTCATTGATACATCATGGGGAGTTCATACTCATGATTACATTTTAAAGCAGTTAATCTGTAAGGAATTCATTAGATTAAGGAGATACCACACTTTAAATTTAAGTAATTTGGATTTAGCAGGCGAAAGTATTTGCCATTCATCAACTAAAAAAGTACTATTTATGCATCAATATGTACTATATTGCAGATGTATCAGAAAAGAAAACTGTTTTTAATAACGTTTAAATAAGTCTTTGAGTAAACTTATTGTAAAAGTTTAGTTTGAAATATGTTTGTGGCAAATCTATTGATAAGATTTGATGTTAGAATCTAAGGGTAAAAATGATGCATACCGGTATATAGTTACTATGTTATTTAAGTAAATAGAAAACCTAAATTTCAAATTTTCATTTTTAAAGCTTTTCAGTCTCCTATTAAAATTGGATATTTTAAATGCTGTAATGTGGTTTTGTATTTAAGGGTCATGTCACCACTTAAATTTAAGACCTGAGGTTTTGTCAATTAAAATCTGTCATTTATTGTACTGATATGAGGTTTTGTAACTGAATCTCTTATTGAACATTGTACTGGCCTTCATATGATATAATCAAATAAGCCAGCTTTTTGATTTCCTAATCATGAATGAGATGTTTAGTCTGCAATTGCCTTTGTCATCCCTTAATTTCTCTTAAGTATTCAGAGGTAACCTTATTGTCAAGGAACATAGATAATTTAGTAATTAAAATATTTGTAAATTGATCTCATTTCAATTTCATGTAGTGTTAAGCAACATATTGTACATTTCAATTGGAGATAAGTTTTTGAAAGTTTTAATTAGTTCATAATGTCATTGTAATGAAAGCATATTTCAAACTTTGAGAAGTAAAAAAAAAGTGTTTCACAAGAAAAAAAAATAGTGTTTCACAAGAAAAACAAGGAAAAAGAAAAAAAAAGGAAAAAAAAAAACAAAACTAGAACTGTGAACAGCTCCGAGCGTGGCAACTATGCGTTATCCCATGGGTTTCGAACATTTTGAAACTTCTAACCTGCTAGCTTTCAATTCCGGTACTTTTCAGCCTCCAATTGTGGAACAAGCGTAACAATATTGTTAGATCTATGGACAGCTGATGTCAAGGCCATTCTATATGGAAAATTTCAAGGTCATTGAAGGTGAAGGTCACAAGATTTAGAATTTCAAATTTTTAAAAAATTCAAACGGGCATAAATAATAAATGACGGACTAATTGAATTTTAAAGAAAATTTGCCATTCTCGGAAAAATGGCGCATGCGCAACTAGCAATTGGAATTTTTTCTCGGGGGATACAAATTATTTTGTATAGCTAATATATACTGTTTTTGCTTACATTCTTAAATTACACGGGATGTAGGGTCGCCTGAAATGAGATAAAAAACCGGAAGTCCCCACGCCCAAACCGGAAGTGATCAAAAAATTTTGATGATATATTTTTAATTGTGTTGCGTATTTATCTATATCCTGTAAATTTCAGATCGATCCGAACATTAGAGCCCGAAAGTGTAATATAACCGTCCAAAATTGCAAAATAGTCAGATTTCGTTGGGCTATAAAACCGGAAGTTAATATTTGTCATGCAATATCAGCACATCTATAGACAGCTGAGGTCAAGGACATTCTACATCTCAAATGTCAAGGTCATTGAAGGTCAAGGTCACGAGATATAGAGTTTTAAATTTTTGAAAAATTCGAACGGGCATTAAAAAAAAATCAAATTCGAAAATCAAAAATCTGTTCCCAACATTTTTTAGATAAAGTATCAAGGTTTCGATAGACACCAACATCATAAAAATCGGTTAATAATTGGCGGACTTATTAAATTTTTAAGAAAATCTGCCATTTTTGAAAACTGCGCATGCGCAACATTCTATTTCATTTTTCTTCATCTCAGGGGATTAAAATCATTTAGTATAGCTTAAATATACTATTTTTGTTTAGAATCTTGAATTACATCGGAAGCAGGGTCGCCCGACATGAGACGAAAAAACCGGAAGTCCCCACGCCCAAACCGGAAGTGATCAAAAAATTTTGATGATGTAGTTTTAATTGCGCTGTCTATATATCTATATCCTGTAAATTTCAGACCGATGCGACTATTAGGGCCCGAGCTAGCTTGAAATCTTATTTGCATATTATGCAATTAGCCACTTTCGGTTTAGCGAAAATATTATGTTAGATATTCATTCTTGATTCCAGCCCATATAAAATCATTGGTGAAAACAAAAATAGTCTATCTTTTTCCGTTTGGGCTAGCGAGCTTCCCAAAAAAAAAAAAAAAAAAAAAAAATAATCCGAACGAAAACAAAGCGTGACAAATTTTATTTGCCACGCAATTATTATCTTTTTATTTAACAATTTAACACCTGTGGAATTATTGTAATTTTTGAACATATTGTGTAATATGATCAGTGATGAAAAAACCCAATTCAACACCAGACACGATATATTCAACAAATTGAATAATGAACTAGAATTGCTTACAATTATGAACGTATTTCGAGAGCCTTAAAATATTATGTAGGCTAAATTTGCAATTACCTACATCTAGACAATATATTGAATATCATTTGACCTAGTTTTCAAAGTCATAAAATAATTAGGTCACACCTTCCGTAACGGTTAATGATGGCGAAAATATGAAAATTATCAATTTTTGCTGTATTTAAGTACACTTATCTCTATGAATTTTTTAAGTAAGCCAAATTAAAAAATATCTACTCGTAGACAATATCTTGAATATTATTTGACCTAATTTTCAAGGTCATAGATTAAGTGGGTCACACCTTCCGTACCCGTTAAAGTGACCTAATTTTGAAAAAATCGAAATTTAAATAATTCGAAAGAAAATACGAAATTTGAAAATCGGTCTCCAAGAAAAGGTAGATAATAATCCATTGTATCTATGTGCTAAATTTCATCAAAATCGGTCTATCAGTAGTGTCTGAATTTCGGATTTAAGAATTGTAACGAAAATTCAAAATGGCGGCCGATATGGCAGCTTGACCAAATTATTTAGGTCAAATCAATTACTATTGACAAGTTATTTATAAAACAGTTTTCACTTTTCACCTAGCAGTTATAGACCGGAAGTTACGTAATTACGTCATTTGAGGCTAAACCGGAAGTGGAATTTTTTTTTCACATTTTTTCAAAAATTATAAACATATCGCCTATCAACTGGTAAAGTTTCAAAATTTTACCATTTATATTAAAGGAGAAATCACGGTCTGAAATTTTTGCCGATGACCATTGAATATTGAATTGCAAATCGTGGGTAAAATATTTAACCTAATTGCATAAAACCTATAATTGTTAGTTGACAAATACATTGAAGTTTTCAAATCTGAAAATCCGGTCAAAATCGAACTGAAAATAAACTTGCTAAAGCAAAAAAACCTGAACTTCCGGTTCTCACTTCCTGTCAGAGATAGAACTTCCGGTTTTGTTTTATTTGATAATTGAAATCATTCTAAGATCAACTGTAGATTTAGAATTTCTGCACCTTTTACCAGTTTGTCTGCAAACTCATCCAAGAATTACAAAAAAAACAAAAACTAGATCCCCAGGCTTCGCGAGGTTCTGACGCAGTGCGTAGCAGTTTTGAAATACGCTTTAAAACTGTCCCTGAAAGTATCTGTAGAACAGTAACGTTATTTTACAGAGTATGAGTCGTTTTATTTCAAAGCATAATCGGTTCGCTGAAACTTGTGTCATCTAGATCGCCCAAACGCATAATTCAATAAACAGGTTTTAACGATGAAGTTCGCAATTTTCAAATGCTGATAAAAGGGAAAGCATACATCGTACAACAAAGTATAATATATCAATGGATAGATCTTATCGAGAGCTATCACATTTGTGCAGCTAACAAGGGCACAAAAGGTCAAGATAACAATGTACGACCATTCGAAGTTATTATATATTACTATCAGATAAAATATCAAAATCAAAATCAAAATTCAAAAATCTGTTTCCAAATATAATTCAGCAATCGAAATTACATTCTATAGATATCAAAATTACACGAATCGGAGCATCTCCAGAGGCCCCATTTCGTTTTAAAGAAAATTACGCACAGTTAGTAGAGAAGAAAATATAAAATTTTCAAATACTAAAAAGCGCATTTTTGGTGGAAATATGTAGTTTTATATATCATTACAAAGAGCATACAAACCGTAATAAGATTCAATAGGAATTTTTGTTATTTATAAATTACTTCACGTGACAGAGCTCTACAAAAATAAAAATCACAAATTTCGATCGGCTATAAAACCGGAAGTAACCACCGCATAATACAAATGATTATATAAGTGGATAGATATCAACAAGGGCAATAAATCGTATTCAGGTCACATGGTCACCAAAGGTCAAGGTCACGAAATATGGAGCTTTAAAATTTTGGCCATTACCCAAAAAATTAAAATGGAAATAAAATAAAATCAAAATAAAAAATCAAAATTCGGCTTCTAAACAAAATTGCGCAATCGACTCTAGTTATTAGATATGAAAAAATAATGAAAATCGCTTTATCCCCTGAGGCCCCATTTTGAATTTTACAAAAGTTTGACATTTCAATATGGCGGTTTATTGTTTGCTTCCGGTCCGGATTTTTTCATCTTCGTTTTTTTGCATGACTATTTCTAGCATATTGCAAAAAGAATTTTTGAAATATCTTCAAAATTTCGGAAGTTGGATTGTTAAAGTTCAAAAGTGAATAACGTCAAAACCGGAAGTCATTTCGAAAATTTGAATAATGATTTTTGATCGCATTAGAAGTGTCTATCTACCTATAAGTTTTCAAGTTGATGGGAATAAAATTGTAGAAGTTGATAAAAACGCAAAAATTGAAATAAAAAAAGTCAGCTACAAAAGTAATGAAATTAGCAGTTTAAAAATGCAGTTATGT
>JAUJPP010000173.1:0-14685 GCA_030562195.1 Nipponacmea schrenckii
GAATTGTGTTGTGGGTTATTGTCTTGAAATCTGACTAAAGTTTCAGCTTCTGATGTCAATTCATACAAAATTCTATGTCTCTCCCCATCTGACAAATAAGGTAACGATTTGAAACGAGGGTCTAAAGCAGAAGCCTTATTGAAGACATCCATGGTGTCTGTGTAGCGATTAAGAAGGTCATCACTCAATGCTTTTTTTACATTCTTTACGGTGGATGAATCCTTTACATGAGGTTGCATTTCTTCTAATATCTGATAATACAGAGGACTTCAAATGGAAAGAGTAGGTAATTTTTCATCACTCATGACAGTTGTTGCTGTTTTCATTGGTGCCAATACTTTAACAATATCTTCAGCAAGAGTTATGTCATCCTCACTCAATGTGTTTAGATCTTTTTCTCTGTTTCTCAAATCTTTTTCAAGGAGAGATGCTACAATTGCTGGCTGTTGTTCCAACACTCTTTCTAAGTTTAAGTTCCTCCAGCAACTCACCCTCGGTGTATTCTGTTGGGACGCCATAGATGACGACCCGTTCGGTTTGGTTGAAGGTGGACAAGGCCGAGTCCACCTTCAATCCACACAGAGCGGTCTGATTGGTAGCGTAGACCGCATCTGCCAGGTGCTCAAAGTTTAGCCTCACGTTACCATTGGCGAGGACTTTAACCTCCGGAAGAGAAGTGACTTTCCACTCTTTCAGGATAAAATGTCCCCAACTGCCCTCAGTTTCGTGTTGCGAAACGATTTGCCCCCGCAAGGTTTCGCTATGACGACGTTGGTCCATTTCGGCTGACTAACCTTGACAGGTGTAGTAGCAGCAGGCCGGCTGGCCATATCGGCATAACTAACACTAGTGGATTGTGCCATTATTACCTCAACAGAATTTGAAACAAAAAGGTGATAGAAAAATGAAAAAGAGAGAGAATAACGAAACGAAACCTGTGAAAGCTTTTCGGGTAGGACAGCTTAAATTACTCCGCCAAGTAATTATCGGGCGCCCAAAGGTTAGATGAAAGAAAAGTAATAAAGGAACGAACTCACAGTAATTAAGTGGCAGGTGTCAGGAGTTAATTGAATGATAATTGAGTGATACTTGACATTAATCCGCTAATCCAATTTCTTCAATCCGAGGAAGGTAGAGAGCTGCTAATTAGGTCTTCACACTAAGTGTGTCAAACTAATTATGTAACTGGGGTCTTCTTTTATACCTTTTTTTTTACGTCCGTATTTATGTTTCACCCTGTAGGGAAGGGATGGGGTGATGGATTGTGCTTATTTTCTGGGGAAATTGGCGTATTGACATACTTAACCTTCGAGTAAAATTTCAATGGAATATTCCTATGCCTTGTCGGATTTTTTCTAGTGCTGGGTATTGCCAGTAATGCCACGATACAGTACGTATTGCGATACAAGGGTCACGATACGATACGTATCGCGATATGGGGTAATAGATAAAAAGTAACACTTTTTCTTTTTGTTTTCAAATATTTATAATTTTAACATTATTTTATATATTGAGGTAACAATTAACAAAATGTTATTACTAGTAAATTAACTAGTTTCCTTAGGTATTTCACTAATTAACTGTTAAATAAAAAAAAATTTGGGCTGTCTGTCCACTGAACTAAATGTCAAATAAAACACCTTTTAATTGTAATTGGAGCATTTTGCATAGTTTTTTTTAAGAAATATGAGTTCATCCATATGTTTTGGTTTTAGACAGGATCTCTTAGCGGTAATGATATCTCCTGCTGTAGAAAATACTCTTTCTGATGGAACAGAGCTGGCAGGAATACATAGATATCTTTTAGCTAAAACAGCCAACATTGGGTACTTGGAACAATTTTGTTTCCACCAATGGAGGGGATTCTTCTCTAATTTTAAAACAGTCTCTTTTTTATAAGAATTTAATTCTTCTTCTATTACTTCAATCGTGGATTTCTTAGTTTCACTATCTCTTACTTCACAAAATTTATTTCTGAATAACTGTGACAAGGCACTGGCATCCCCTTTTGTCTTCTTTGGTTGAGATGGTGAAAATTCATCTGAACTGCTACTCTCAGTACTTGATATGTTTGTAGTAGAAGTTAAGGTACATAGATTACTGCTACTGCTACTGGCTTGATCTACTCCAGTTCCTGATGTTTTGGGAGGGGAATTGTGTTGTGGGTTATTGTCTTGAAATCTGACTAAAGTTTCAGCTTCTGATGTCAATTCATACAAAATTCTATGTCTCTCCCCATCTGACAAATAAGGTAACGATTTGAAACGAGGGTCTAAAGCAGAAGCCTTATTGAAGACATCCATGGTGTCTGTGTAGCGATTAAGAAGGTCATCACTCAATGCTTTTTTTACATTCTTTACGGTGGATGAATCCTTTACATGAGGTTGCATTTCTTCTAATATCTGATAATACAGAGGACTTCAAATGGAAAGAGTAGGTAATTTTTCATCACTCATGACAGTTGTTGCTGTTTTCATTGGTGCCAATACTTTAACAATATCTTCAGCAAGAGTTATGTCATCCTCACTCAATGTGTTTAGATCTTTTTCTCTGTTTCTCAAATCTTTTTCAAGGAGAGATGCTACAATTGCTGGCTGTTGTTCCAACACTCTTTCTAAGTTTAAGTTCCTCCAGCAACTCACCCTCGGTGTATTCTGTTGGGACGCCATAGATGACGACCCGTTCGGTTTGGTTGAAGGTGGACAAGGCCGAGTCCACCTTCAATCCACACAGAGCGGTCTGATTGGTAGCGTAGACCGCATCTGCCAGGTGCTCAAAGTTTAGCCTCACGTTACCATTGGCGAGGACTTTAACCTCCGGAAGAGAAGTGACTTTCCACTCTTTCAGGATAAAATGTCCCCAACTGCCCTCAGTTTCGGGGTTGCGAAACGATTTGCCCCCGCAAGGTTTCGCTATGACGACGTTGGTCCATTTCGGCTGACTAACCTTGACAGGTGTAGTAGCAGCAGGCCGGCTGGCCATATCGGCATAACTAACACTAGTGGATTGTGCCATTATTACCTCAACAGAATTTGAAACAAAAAGGTGATAGAAAAATGAAAAAGAGAGAGAATAACGAAACGAAACCTGTGAAAGCTTTTCGGGTAGGACAGCTTAAATTACTCCGCCAAGTAATTATCGGGCGCCCAAAGGTTAGATGAAAGAAAAGTAATAAAGGAACGAACTCACAGTAATTAAGTGGCAGGTGTCAGGAGTTAATTGAATGATAATTGAGTGATACTTGACATTAATCCGCTAATCCAATTTCTTCAATCCGAGGAAGGTAGAGAGCTGCTAATTAGGTCTTCACACTAAGTGTGTCAAACTAATTATGTAACTGGGGTCTTCTTTTATACCTTTTTTTTTACGTCCGTATTTATGTTTCACCCTGTAGGGAAGGGATGGGGTGATGGATTGTGCTTATTTTCTGGGGAAATTGGCGTATTGACATACTTAACCTTCGAGTAAAATTTCAATGGAATATTCCTATGCCTTGTCGGATTTTTTCTAGTGCTGGGTATTGCCAGTAATGCCACGATACAGTACGTATTGCGATACAAGGGTCACGATACGATACGTATCGCGATATGGGGTAATAGATAAAAAGTAACACTTTTTCTTTTTGTTTTCAAATATTTATAATTTTAACATTATTTTATATATTGAGGTAACAATTAACAAAATGTTATTACTAGTAAATTAACTAGTTTCCTTAGGTATTTCACTAATTAACTGTTAAATAAAAAAAAATTTGGGCTGTCTGTCCACTGAACTAAATGTCAAATAAAACACCTTTTAATTGTAATTGGAGCATTTTGCATAGTTTTTTTTAAGAAATATGAGTTCATCCATATGTTTTGGTTTTAGACAGGATCTCTTAGCGGTAATGATATCTCCTGCTGTAGAAAATACTCTTTCTGATGGAACAGAGCTGGCAGGAATACATAGATATCTTTTAGCTAAAACAGCCAACATTGGGTACTTGGAACAATTTTGTTTCCACCAATGGAGGGGATTCTTCTCTAATTTTAAAACAGTCTCTTTTTTATAAGAATTTAATTCTTCTTCTATTACTTCAATCGTGGATTTCTTAGTTTCACTATCTCTTACTTCACAAAATTTATTTCTGAATAACTGTGACAAGGCACTGGCATCCCCTTTTGTCTTCTTTGGTTGAGATGGTGAAAATTCATCTGAACTGCTACTCTCAGTACTTGATATGTTTGTAGTAGAAGTTAAGGTACATAGATTACTGCTACTGCTACTGGCTTGATCTACTCCAGTTCCTGATGTTTTGGGAGGGGAATTGTGTTGTGGGTTATTGTCTTGAAATCTGACTAAAGTTTCAGCTTCTGATGTCAATTCATACAAAATTCTATGTCTCTCCCCATCTGACAAATAAGGTAACGATTTGAAACGAGGGTCTAAAGCAGAAGCCTTATTGAAGACATCCATGGTGTCTGTGTAGCGATTAAGAAGGTCATCACTCAATGCTTTTTTTACATTCTTTACGGTGGATGAATCCTTTACATGAGGTTGCATTTCTTCTAATATCTGATAATACAGAGGACTTCAAATGGAAAGAGTAGGTAATTTTTCATCACTCATGACAGTTGTTGCTGTTTTCATTGGTGCCAATACTTTAACAATATCTTCAGCAAGAGTTATGTCATCCTCACTCAATGTGTTTAGATCTTTTTCTCTGTTTCTCAAATCTTTTTCAAGGAGAGATGCTACAATTGCTGGCTGTTGTTCCAACACTCTTTCTAACATGTCTAATGCTGAATTCCACCGTGTACAGACATCCTGCTTTAATTTATGATTTGGTAAACTCAACAGACTCTGTTTTTCCTTCAATATACTTGCTGCTCTGGTACTCTTTCTAAAATAGCCTACGATTCTCTTTACTCTTGCCACCAATTTTGAAACAGAAGCAATTTTCATAACTTTTTGTGAAGCAAGATTTAGCGTATGAGCAAAACATCCCACATGAGGTTCAAATCCAGATTCCTGTCCAGCTAATATCATATTGCTTGCATTGTCACTGACCAAAGCAGGGCTTTTATCTTTGATTTGCCACTCTTCGGTAGCCTCAATCAACAACTGTGAAATATTCATACCAGTATGACTAATAGAAAATTCTCTGGTTTGTAAAACATAAGAGCATAATTCCCAGTTCAGATCTATGAAATGGCAGGTTATGGTGATGTAGGATTGGTTACTGTTGGATGTCCAATCATCTGTCGTTAAAGCTATTCTGTCAGATTCATCCAGTTTTTTTAAAACCTCATCCTTGACATTTTTATATAACTTAGGAACAGCTGTTTCAGAGAAATAATGTCTTCCTGGAATAGTATATCTGGGCTCTAATGTGTGAATCAAATATCTAAAACCCTTGTCTTCTACAACTGAGTATGGCTGCATATCTTCAACAATGAATCTCGTTATACTATCAGTAATTTCTTTTGATCTCTTTGAACCTTTAGCCAATTTCTGTTTAAATGCACTATCAATTTTTTGTTGTCCAGTAACAGTACTAGTAGTATCGTTGGTGGGCTTACTTCCGCTGCTATTGCTACTTTCGTTTTCATCTAAAAGTTCATCATTCGAATGGTGTCTTTTCATGTGAGTATATAAATTAGTTGTGTTTCCTGAATATTTCAAAATTGTTTTACAAAGCTTACAGACTGCCTTGTTTGAATCCCCTTTGAGAAACCCAAAGTGGGGTGAGGGAGGGGGTGATGGCTTTTGCTCATTTTCTGGGGAAATTCGCGTGTTGACATGCTTAACCTTCGAGTAAAATTTCAATGGAATATTCCTATGCCTTATCGGAATTTTTCACAGGGTCTTCGTTTTTTACCTGGTGGGGTCTTCCTTTTATACCTTTTTTTACGTCCGTATTTATGTTTCACCCTGTAGGGAAGGGAGGGGGTGATGGAAACCTGTGAAAGCTTTTCGGGTAGGACAGCTTAAATTACTCCGCCAAGTAATTATCGGGCGCCCAAAGGTTAGATGAAAGAAAAGTAATAAAGGAACGAACTCACAGTAATTAAGTGGCAGGTGTCAGGAGTTAATTGAATGATAATTGAGTGATACTTGACATTAATCCGCTAATCCAATTTCTTCAATCCGAGGAAGGTAGAGAGCTGCTAATTAGGTCTTCACACTAAGTGTGTCAAACTAATTATGTAACTGGGGTCTTCTTTTATACCTTTTTTTTTACGTCCGTATTTATGTTTCACCCTGTAGGGAAGGGATGGGGTGATGGATTGTGCTTATTTTCTGGGGAAATTGGCGTATTGACATACTTAACCTTCGAGTAAAATTTCAATGGAATATTCCTATGCCTTGTCGGATTTTTTCTAGTGCTGGGTATTGCCAGTAATGCCACGATACAGTACGTATTGCGATACAAGGGTCACGATACGATACGTATCGCGATATGGGGTAATAGATAAAAAGTAACACTTTTTCTTTTTGTTTTCAAATATTTATAATTTTAACATTATTTTATATATTGAGGTAACAATTAACAAAATGTTATTACTAGTAAATTAACTAGTTTCCTTAGGTATTTCACTAATTAACTGTTAAATAAAAAAAAATTTGGGCTGTCTGTCCACTGAACTAAATGTCAAATAAAACACCTTTTAATTGTAATTGGAGCATTTTGCATAGTTTTTTTTAAGAAATATGAGTTCATCCATATGTTTTGGTTTTAGACAGGATCTCTTAGCGGTAATGATATCTCCTGCTGTAGAAAATACTCTTTCTGATGGAACAGAGCTGGCAGGAATACATAGATATCTTTTAGCTAAAACAGCCAACATTGGGTACTTGGAACAATTTTGTTTCCACCAATGGAGGGGATTCTTCTCTAATTTTAAAACAGTCTCTTTTTTATAAGAATTTAATTCTTCTTCTATTACTTCAATCGTGGATTTCTTAGTTTCACTATCTCTTACTTCACAAAATTTATTTCTGAATAACTGTGACAAGGCACTGGCATCCCCTTTTGTCTTCTTTGGTTGAGATGGTGAAAATTCATCTGAACTGCTACTCTCAGTACTTGATATGTTTGTAGTAGAAGTTAAGGTACATAGATTACTGCTACTGCTACTGGCTTGATCTACTCCAGTTCCTGATGTTTTGGGAGGGGAATTGTGTTGTGGGTTATTGTCTTGAAATCTGACTAAAGTTTCAGCTTCTGATGTCAATTCATACAAAATTCTATGTCTCTCCCCATCTGACAAATAAGGTAACGATTTGAAACGAGGGTCTAAAGCAGAAGCCTTATTGAAGACATCCATGGTGTCTGTGTAGCGATTAAGAAGGTCATCACTCAATGCTTTTTTTACATTCTTTACGGTGGATGAATCCTTTACATGAGGTTGCATTTCTTCTAATATCTGATAATACAGAGGACTTCAAATGGAAAGAGTAGGTAATTTTTCATCACTCATGACAGTTGTTGCTGTTTTCATTGGTGCCAATACTTTAACAATATCTTCAGCAAGAGTTATGTCATCCTCACTCAATGTGTTTAGATCTTTTTCTCTGTTTCTCAAATCTTTTTCAAGGAGAGATGCTACAATTGCTGGCTGTTGTTCCAACACTCTTTCTAACATGTCTAATGCTGAATTCCACCGTGTACAGACATCCTGCTTTAATTTATGATTTGGTAAACTCAACAGACTCTGTTTTTCCTTCAATATACTTGCTGCTCTGGTACTCTTTCTAAAATAGCCTACGATTCTCTTTACTCTTGCCACCAATTTTGAAACAGAAGCAATTTTCATAACTTTTTGTGAAGCAAGATTTAGCGTATGAGCAAAACATCCCACATGAGGTTCAAATCCAGATTCCTGTCCAGCTAATATCATATTGCTTGCATTGTCACTGACCAAAGCAGGGCTTTTATCTTTGATTTGCCACTCTTCGGTAGCCTCAATCAACAACTGTGAAATATTCATACCAGTATGACTAATAGAAAATTCTCTGGTTTGTAAAACATAAGAGCATAATTCCCAGTTCAGATCTATGAAATGGCAGGTTATGGTGATGTAGGATTGGTTACTGTTGGATGTCCAATCATCTGTCGTTAAAGCTATTCTGTCAGATTCATCCAGTTTTTTTAAAACCTCATCCTTGACATTTTTATATAACTTAGGAACAGCTGTTTCAGAGAAATAATGTCTTCCTGGAATAGTATATCTGGGCTCTAATGTGTGAATCAAATATCTAAAACCCTTGTCTTCTACAACTGAGTATGGCTGCATATCTTCAACAATGAATCTCGTTATACTGTCAGTAATTTCTTTTGATCTCTTTGAACCTTTAGCCAATTTCTGTTTAAATGCACTATCAATTTTTTGTTGTCCAGTAACAGTACTAGTAGTATCGTTGGTGGGCTTACTTCCGCTGCTATTGCTACTTTCGTTTTCATCTAAAAGTTCATCATTCGAATGGTGTCTTTTCATGTGAGTATATAAATTAGTTGTGTTTCCTGAATATTTCAAAATTGTTTTACAAAGCTTACAGACTGCCTTGTTTGAATCCCCTTTGAGAAACCCAAAGTTTTTCCAAACTTTAGACTTATATATTTCGCGGGGGCATTTTCGATTTGTATGTTGTCACTGTCAGCCATTTTTTTTATGTAGTATCTACGACGTTCATTCGTTTCGTATACGTTTTTGTGGAATCATAATTCTAAACTTAAGTGGTGGTTTTTCATGATAGTGGATACAAATTTCAATTTGATTGACCCGGAATTTTATTTTTTATATACTCTTGAATGATTATGTCTAAATTACAAAACTAAAATTAATTGACCATGTTTTGGTACTGACGGAACTAATTTCAATTTGGTCCACGTTATTTTATTAGCGTAAACCTTAGGATTTAATAACTTCCACCGACTATTAAATATATTCAAGCTTACGAAAATGAATTCAACCCGGTCTGTGGTAATTAGGTAATAAAGACCATAGGGTGGCTTATATCCACCGTCTTGTAATTTATTTAAAACAATGGATTCAGTGAAGTTTGCTAAAGTAATTTACGATGTGATATACTGATAACCGACAAGTAAATAAAACATTGTCTACTATTTTTTATGGATTACCATGTATCGTCAAGTATCGATACAGGACCCCGCGATACGATACGCGTATCGTGGCATGTCGTATCGCGATACATCGATTCAACGATATATCGTGCCAGCACTAATTTTTTCACAGGGTCTTCGTTTTTTACTTGGTGGGGTCTTCATTTTATACCTTCTTTTTTATTTTATACCTTCTTTTTTACGTCCGTATTTATGTTTCACCCTGTAGGGAAGGGAGGGGGTGGTGGATTTTGCTCATTTGCTGGGGAAATTGGCGTATTGACATGCTTAACCTTCGAGTAAAATTTCAATGGAATATTCCTATGCCTTGTTGGATTTTTTCACAGGGTCTTCGTTTTTTACTTGGCGGGGTCTTCCTTTTATACCTTCTTTTTTACGTCCGTATTTATGTTTCACCCTGTAGGGAAGGGAGGGGGTGATGGATTTTGCTCATTTTCTGGGGAAATTGGCGTATTGACATACTTAACCTTCGAGTAAAATTTCAATGGCATATTCCTATGCCTTGTCGGATTTTTTCACAAGGTCTTCGTTTTTTACCTGGTGGGGTCTTCCTTTTATACCTTTTTTTTTACGTCCGTATTAATGTTTCACCCTGTAGGGAAGGGAGGGGGTGATGGCTTTTGCTCATTTTCTGGGGAAATTCGCGTGTTGACATGCTTAACCTTCGAGTAAAATTTCAATGGAATATTCCTATGCCTTATCGGAATTTTTCACAGGGTCTTCGTTTTTTACCTGGTGGGGTCTTCCTTTTATACCTTTTTTTACGTCCGTATTTATGTTTCACCCTGTAGGGAAGGGAGGGGGTGATGGATTTTGCTCATTTTCTGGGGAAATTGGCGTATTGACATGCTTAACCTTCGAGTAAAATTTCAATGGAATATTCCTATGCCTTGTTGGATTTTTTCACAATGTCTTCGTTTTTTTACCTGGTTGGGTCTTCCTTTTATACCTTTTTTACGTCCGTATTTATGTTTCACCCTGTAGCGAAGGGAGGGGGTTATGGATTTTGCTCATTTTCTGGGGAAATTGGCGTATTGACATGCTTAACCTTCGAGTAAAATTTCAATCGAATATTCCTATGCCTTGTCGGATTTTTTTCACAGGGTCTTCGTTTTTTACCTGGTGGGGTCTTCCTTTTATACCTTCTTTTTTACGTCCGTATTTATGTTTCACCCTGTAGGGATGGGAGGGGGTGGTGGATTTTGCTCATTTTCTGGGGAAATTGGCGTATTGACATGCTTAACCTTCGAGTAAAATTTCAATGGAATATTCCTATGCCTTGTTGGATTTTTTCACAGGGTCTTCGTTTTTTACTTGGTGGGGTCTTCCTTTTATACCTTCTTTTTTACGCCCGTATTTATGTTTCACCCTGTAGGGAAGGGAGGGGGTGATGGATTTTGCTCATTTTCTGGGGAAATTGGCGTATTGACATACTTAACCTTCGAGTAAAATTTCAATGGAATATTCCTATGCCTTGTCGGAATTTTTCACAGGGTCTTCGTTTTTACCTGGTGGGGTCTTCCTTTTATACCTTTTTTTTTACGTCCGTATTTATGTTTCACCCTGAAGGGAAGGGGGGGGGGGTGATGGATTTTGCTTATTTTCTGGGGAAATTAGCGTATTGACATGCTTAACCTTCGAGTAAAATTTCAATGGAATATTCCTATGCCTTGTCGTTTTTTTCACAGGGTCTTCGTTTTTTACCTGGGGAGGTCTTCCTTTTTTAGGTCTTCGTTTTTTACCTGGTGGGGTCTTCCTTTTTTAGGTCTTCGTTTTTTACCTGGTGGGGTCTTCCTTTTTTAGGTCTTAGGTCTTTGGGTCTTCGTTTTGTACACACCCGGCTTCGCATGCTATCTTGTAAATGTATACATTGGGAATAAGTCCTTATGCGCTGTGACATCACTATGCATTTCTATATACGTCCGAGTATAGCTTCTGAGGTGACTATTGCATAAGGTCGGACACAGGTTTCCATAGATGTACGGCATTCATCTTTGGTTTTCCTGGCTGGCAGTGTCACTGTGTAAAGGAAGATAAACATGCCATAGCGACAGTTTAGGGAGGACTTCAGTTGGTATAAAACAAATGGAGGCAGCGACTAACTGTTAATATTTAATGTGACTCAAAATGTAGACATAAACAAAAAGGATAAAGAGAAGATAACTCAAAAGTGAAGGTCAATAACTCAGACCACAATAACACATAATGGCGCGGTTGCTTTTTTCTTTTCTCTTACTGTCTTATAAAAAGATAAAACAAGTTAATACACAAAACGTTAATATAAAATGTAATCATCAAATCGTTTTGGTCTTTGCCTACGACGGGGTTCCAATGGTTCAGCTGAAGGAGCTGACGACAAATGTTCTGTTTTAGACTCCACTGGTAAATTGTCTTCAAGGGGACGGGGATCATTCAGAACATGCGGAACTACTACCATATCGTCGTCACTGTCATCGGAACTAGGAATTGGGATGTCATTAGACGATAGGGCTTTATAAACCTCAGAACGTTTAACAGAATTAAGCTTGGAGCGAATTTGGTTATTCAGCAACCTATGGATACTAATTACATCCTTTTTAATGTCTGTTACGATGTATTTGTCTCGGGCAACGGATAAATCTGGTTTGGGATGGACTTTTCCGCGAGGGTTCTTTGAACGTTCACTGTAAGGATGGTTTTTTAAACGATTGTCATGTTGCTTTTCAATGAGATTACGATCGTCTACTGAGAGCTGAGCATTGGTAAATTGGTCGCGTTTACACCTTATTTCGCGAGCGGAGAAGCCACTTCCTCGAATACGAGAGTTGACACGGGCAACGACACATGCCAGTAATACGGGAGACACAATGCTTCCAGTTGGATCCTGACGTAGAATTTCCTGTTCTATTTCCTGGACAGCGCGTTCGGCAACAGGGTTTTTATTGAAGTTTTTAGTTCTACCCAGCTCAATACTAATTCCGTACTGTTTGAGTTTAGGGTCATGCACCATGGCCTGAAAACAAGGTGCTGGGTCACAACGGATCACATACTGACCTTCGACAGGAATCAGGTCTACACATAATTGAATGAGGGAATCTCGAATACTTTTTACAGTTTCGTCACTAACGATCATGGCAGTGGTTTTTGACGTAACGCATTCGCGAAGCACAAGAATCTTTTGTTTAGCACGACATAGTACATCTGTGGCAAAATGAGATCCAATAGTAAGAGGGGGTCGGTTGTGGATTGTTCGATTATAGAATGGGGGACTTTTCGAAGGGCAGCGCATTGCTGGCAACACTTAGACACAATATCTACGGATTGGTCGATATCAAGGGCATAAAAATACCTCTTCACGATAAGACGCATTTGATAACTTGATGGATGATCCAGGCGTATATGAAGTGCTGTTATAAGACCTTGTAAAAGTTCGCGGGGAATTACGATTAATTCTCTGGATGGTGTTAATGGGTCAGTTTTTCGGACGACAAGGGTGCCATCTGCCGCTATGGTTACGTTGTGGAGATAACGTTTCACGTCGTTTACATTTGTGACTTTTTTGATGGTCTGGTAGCTCGGATAAGATGAGAGTGTACTCGACGGAGATCGGTGCAATCTTGTTGGGCCATAATTTACTAGTTTGGAATGGTAGTTTAACAGCCCCGGATAACAGGTCTTTGACTGAAATCGCACGAACTACAGACTCCATAGTGGAGTCAATAAAGGTACAAATTTGACAACCAGGTTGTTCACATGCCTGAGCATTTCTACTACCGAAATCAGATGGTATGTTGACTTTTCCCGCCAAGTGACGAATCGAAATTTGATACCGACTAGCGATTGATAAAAAGGTTGCAACACGTGGACTGTTTGAATATTCGCCTCTTAGTAATTTGGTGTATGCCTCAACACAGGGTTTGCCTTCAGTGAGCAACTGTGTAATAGACTCCGCCTGAATCATATAGGGTGAAAAATGTTTAATCGAAGCAGCAATGGACAAAGCCTCTATCTCACAAGGACTCCATCCCTGCTTACGTTCTGGTAACTTAGCACTATGAAAGCCAGCTATTAGAAGTGTGCCATTGCGTAGAATGTATAAGGTTGAAGCTAATCCAAAGCTTTTCACAGCTCCGTCGGTTACAATCCATAATTGGTCGGATGCTTTAGGTAAAGTTATAGTTTTGGAGTCTTCTAGGTATTTTTGAGCCTTAGTGAAGGCGTCCGACGATCCATCTGTCCATGATATGACGTCCTTTGAATTGGCTCCGGCTACGATGGTATCGAGTGGACTAAGAAATGAGGCTCACTTAGGTAACACGCGAGATAGAAATTTGTATGCACCAATGAAGGCTCGTAAATCTTTCACTGTTTTGGGAAGCGCACAAGTGGACAGAGCAGCAGTGCGGTGAGGACTTGCACTGAGTGTTCCTTGACACCAGATCCATCCCAGGATTGTTGTTTTCTTAGGGGCAATGGCGGTTTTAGAAGATTTGAGGTTAAGGGATGCTTTCTGTAAAGCATGCAAGACTTTCTCCCAATTTCGCAATAGTATTTCTGGGGTGTCGCCCCCACAGTACAAATCATCGGCTATTTTCGCCACGAAGCCTTGTTGTATAAAATCCCCCAGAACACGGCACATTAATTCCTCGAGTGCCGTTTCTGAACCAGGCATACCCATAGCACATCGTGTGTACACTCGGATTCCTTTGAAAGGGGTGGCTACACCGCAGTATTTCATAGAGTCGGGTGATAAGGGTATCTGGTAAAATGCGTTTGATAAATCTGTAGCGATGATGTAATTCCAACTTGCTATAGAACGCAATGTTGAGTCTATATCGGGCATTAGTGACGATTGGGGCTGAGCGTACTTTCCTACTTCACCAAATGCTGTGACTAATCTGTACGAACCGTTAGGCTTTTTAATCAAAAATGATGGGTTAAGGTATTCAACTACCATATCAAGATCTTCGGGTTTGCGAAATATACCAAGAGCTTCGAGTTCGTCGAATTTAGTTTGAAGTTCGTCTAACTTGTCTTTCGAGTATTGGGGTACTCTCCCTTTACGCTGAGGTGGCAGAACTGGTCCTATATTAACTTTGGCTGTAAATGGCCCAAATGCCCCATTATATCCTTTTGGCGAGGGACTGAAAACTTGTTAATACTGCTTAAGTAAAATTGCAAACTGATCACGGACGGATGGTGGAAGGATATTTTCAGGGTCAAGACTGACCGATGATGCTGGAGTGGGTGTTATCAGTTTGTGGTTTTGGGTTGGTGGAATGTTGAGTGGCTCTGGTGTAAATATAGGGACTACCTGGGAAAAATGACTGTTTCGTCTAATGACAATAGGTAATTCTGTGGTGTTAGGTATACGTATCTTCCCACCAACTGATTGTAAGATGGCAGGCTGCGGCCATCGAGTGTGATCACTGGTTTGGGCTAAGTCCAATCTGGGTTCTATAGCAACTGTAGAAAGCTGGTCGATGTCTGTTGGTAATTTGATCTCGATAAATTGACCAGGCCAAATAGTGGTGGATTCGATGGTGCACAATACTGACGCTTGGGTGCGACGTACGACT
>JAUJPP010001808.1:0-11313 GCA_030562195.1 Nipponacmea schrenckii
TTTGAGCCCCCTGGGCTGTCAGGAGTAGGAAATGACCAAGACTTGAGCTAAATTTCTTTATTGGGAAAAGTTAGCCATTGCTCATATATGGCTGCACTGGGGGTGTCTATAAAACGAGGACCGAAGATGGAAGACCTCTATAAAACGAAGACCCAACTATAAAACGAAGACCCAACTATAAAACGAAGACCCACTCAACTATAAAACAAAGACCCAACAATAAAACGAAGACCCAATCTACTATAAAACGAAGACCCAACTATAAAACGAAGACCCAACTATAAAACGAAGACCCAACTATAAAATGAAGACCCACTCAACTATAAAACGAAGACCTAACTATAAAACGAAGACCCACTCTACTATAAAACGAAGACCCAACTATAAAACGAAGACCCACTCTACTATAAAATGAAGACCCAACTATAACTCTCTGATACAAGGTTTAAAGTGATACATTACTTAACATTGCTGTATTTTTCTGATTATGATTATGTCGATTAGACCTTTTCTTTCTAGATGCCACCTGTGTAATACAGAATACAATTGAAGTGAAATCAGGACAAAGGGTTTAGAAAATGTTTAATAGAGCTAGTCATTTTTGCATAAAATGAAGTATAAACAAATTTTCCTTCAATGTCAGGACTTCAAAAAGAATTAGTCTTGGTATCTGATTTAATTGGGTGTGTGGTCAGCGTTAACAATTGTTTGTCCTTTTTTTTACAGAAAAGTGCAGTAAAAGTCTGTTTCTGCTCTTCAATTGCAGATATTCTTTCTTTCCTTTTGATATGTGATCAGGTTATCATCATTAACCTTCACTTCAAAGGCTACGTTTCCTGTTGGGATAAAGTAAAGATTGGTTGGTCTCATGGTCTCTTGGTTTTAGGCTAAACAAAACGATATACAGGTAAAGGTTTCATTACCGTATTGTATTAACTACTTTGCAAAAACATAATATCATGCTATTGAAAAAAAAGCGATGGCCAGGAAATTTGGCAAATTGAAGATTTCCCCCCACCCAATTCAAATCCTGTAGGAAACGCTGCGTAGAAAATGCAATTTTCGAATACATGATTTCGCTTCCAGCCTTACTCGGTTTGTCTTTGTTACTGTGTTGATAATCATACACATACAGTGTACCGGTACGTTAAGTTTCAATGGTCTACGCTGGACAATAGCTGGGGAATACAATTGCCAAATCTCCCGTAATGAATTAGTGTCCAGCGGGCAAGAACCTTTCGAAAGTGTCCCTTTACTGATACCCAGTAAAGGAACACAGGAAACATACCCTTACCTTGTGAGTGTATATTTGTTCCTCATAATAAATAATCCTCATGGAACAAAAATAGTTATAATAATTTATCTCAGGAACTAATATTGTATAACAATTTTTCCATAGATATAACAAATTTTCCAGGTGAGGATTGGAAATAATATTATTTGATTGTAAAGTCAGGTATAATATTATGACTGATTTATAGGCAAGGCATAATAATATGACTGATTTATAGGCAAGGCATAATATTATGACTGATTTATAGGTAATGTAGAGCCACTGTATAGGTCACATGGGTGTTATGTCTGAGTGTTTTGTTTGTATGTGACTGAGTTGTAATCATTATCAGTTTTCATGAACTTTATGGTACATGTGAATGTTTTGGTAAACTTTATAATGGATGCAGAAGAATATGATAAAATATTCTCATATTTAAATGATGGGACTTACATTGAAGGTAAATGTTTTACATTTTAGTATATGTTTTGTATTGTTTTATATTGACTTGAAAATAGTATTAGAGTGTATTTACTTTGATATAAATATAATTTGGTGAAAGTATTATATTATACTGGAACTTTCATTATATTCTTGTAATTAAATGTTATCATAAGACCCCTCAAGGCAAGAACAATCGTGATGCCACGGCCAGTGCTTTTGGCCCGGTGTCAGCTTTCACCCTTAATAACTAATTCCTATTAGAGCCTGCATTATATTTTATGTCTTTTCTTTTATTAGCCTATGTTAATGTATGGAATGTTTTCTACTATAGGGCTTGATGAGAATGAACGAAGACGAATCAGAAAGAGGACAGATACTTTTGAAATTATTGAAGGAAAGATGTATTACTCCAAGAAAGGCATAAAGAAATTAGTAATTACAATGGACCAAAAATTATCAATTTTGAAATTATGTCATATTGATAATGGGAGTCACCTTGGAATGGAGAAAACATTTTATAAACTAAGTGAGAGGTATTATTGGAAAGGAATGTCTGCAGACATCAAATCATACATCAAAACATGTGAAAAGTGCCAAACTACTAACAAAAAGGTCAAAACCACTCCGGCAGAATTACAACCTGTAGAAGTACCAAAAAGTACATGGAAGAAAATTGCAATTGATCTGATAGGCCCATATAATGATACAGAAGGAGACCCAATTTCTCAAGCAGGATACAGATATGTGTTGACTGTGATAGATTATTTCTCCAATTATGTTGAAGCATTTCCATTAAAACGAAAAGTGGCATCAGAGGTAGCAGATAAATTGTACGAATTATTTTGTCGTCAGGGAGTCCCATTGGAATTGGTGAGCGACAATGGTGGGGAGTTTAACTCAATATTAACTGATAAATTAGAAAGTTTATATGGATACAGACACATTCTTATAACGCCATATCACCCCCAATCAAATGGAAGATCAGAGAGATTTAATCAGACTTTGAAGTCAATGCTAAACAAATCTGTAGAAGAAAATACCGCAGAATGGGAAAGATATATTCCAAAGTGCTGCTTTGCCTACAATACCTCAAGACAAGCCTCAACTAAGTACTCTCCTTTCTTTTTAATGTATTGGAGAAATCCTATTTTACCAAATGAAAACTTGCATGGAGAAACTAGCACAACATTTCAAAAGTATATAGAAATACCAGAAGCAGAAATAGAAAAGTCAGCTGCACAGATGATAGACATACAAAAAAACATTGCTGAAGTAGTTGGAAGTAATATGTCAATTGCCCAGAAGAAACAGAAAATACTTTTTGACAAAAGACACAATGTGCAGCAGAATGAGTTTAAAAAAGGTGAAAAAGTTTTAGTTAAGAATATGAAAAGAAAGAAAACGCTGGGCATGAATCGATGGCTAGGACCTTATTGGATAAGTGATATTCCCAAGATTGGCACAGTAGTTCTACAAGATATTAATGAAAAAATAGTAGGAAAATACAGACAACAGAATGTGAAAAAATACAACGATCTGGAATCAATTGAAGATAAAGATAATAATGATGTAGAAAACTTACTGAATGAACTTGCAGAGAACGAAAATGAAAATGAAGAGCAAAATGAAAATGAAGTGCAAAATGAAACTGAAGTGCAAAATGAAATTGAAGTGCAAAATGAATCTGAAGTGCAAATTGAAAATGAAGTGCAAAATGAAACTGAAGTGCAAAATGAAAATGAAGTGCAAAATGAAACTGAAGTGCAAAATGAAAATGAAGTGCAAAATGAAACTGAAGTGCAAAATAATTGTGATGAAAACAATAATTTTACAGAAGACAATGATAATGACATGTTCATTACGCAGTCCACATACAGAAATGATGTAGATCAGTTACTTGATTATTCTTCACCAGAAGTTGACAACAATAATTCTCGTCCAAAAAGGCAATGTACAAATAAAGACAGGCGAAACAGCATATACGAATATTTTTCTGTTTTGAAAAAAGACTAGTTGTTTAATTTGATTTGTCATATAATCTACTGTTTTCATTATTTTGTACATGTAAATAAGTTTGGTATAAATGTGTTTAATAGGTTTGAATAATATACCACTTAAAAATATTATACTGTTCAAATGTTTGCCACTGTTGTAAAGAACTTTTATTATGTAAAAATTGTTCCATTCGGAACTTTCATTATAAAATATTTTATCCATCGTCTGAAATTAGATTTACCAAGTGCATAGGAAAATATGTTATAGAATAAAACAAATTTTTTATATCATAACATTTTTTCCTGTGCTCCGGATAATCTCTTATGAAGCTGGATGAAATATTACATAGAGAAAGGTCCAAATGGAACAATTATTACATAATAAAAGTTCTTTGGAACAGTTATTATGGGGGAACTTATATTCCGTCACAAACCTAACCATGACCTTACCTTAACCTGTAGGCTACGTATTATGTGACTGTGTACTGGTACCAGAAAATCTGTGTGTGTCCACACACTTCTGTCTATAAGTCACCTGAATTAATGCCTGAAGCCCTTCAATGTGCAGGCCTAATCTTAAACTTTTGGCCAAAGAAATGTATGGAAGAAAGACGGCGCACCGTGCGAAAAGGTCCCCAAATTAAGACTTGGGAGAAAAGTATAATAAATAAGCTGTCCTCAAATTCATGTATATGATTCATGATAATCCGATAATCCGGTAACCCCGCACTCTTTTTAGTCCCTACTGGGAACGAAATATTTGTCATGTTCAATTGCTCATCAATCGGTTATTCGGATTCTGGTTCCGCACGGTCGTGATTGGGAATTAATTATCAATTTTTATAGTAATTAGTATTCATCAATCCGACGCGTGTCACTTTGCCATTTAAAGTAGGCCTAGGCTACTTCATACTGGCTTCCGGATTAGCGGTTTTTGTCGTCGTATTGATAGGCCTAATTATAATAATACTTTATTTGACAGGAAAATGATCATTTATGTAAGTGTTAAAGGTCGTCCCTAACACCTGTCTTCATTACGGCTATCATCGATATTTGTGTTATATTTATTCCATCATATAATTTACGTTTTTTCCAAAACATACCATAGTTCGAGGAGACAAAATGCCGAGATGAATGTTTACAAAAGTAATGTTACAGTGCACAGAATCCAAGCCTATACTAGCCGATAAATCATTAAAATAGGGTGTCTGTGATCGGTTGTTCAACCGTTTTATACAGACGATTTGAAATATACAGCTACATAATGGCATAAAACTGGTTACAGTTCTATGATTATAGGCAGTGCGAATGTATTTAGCCTCTCATTTTGTTTAGCCTAAAACCAAGAGACCATGAGACCAACCAATCTTTACTTTCTCCCAACAGGAAACGTAGCCTTTGAAGTGAAGGTAAATGTGGATAACCTGATCACATATCAAAAGGAAAGAAAGAATATCTGCAATTGAAAAGCAGAAACAGACTTTTACTGCACTTTTCTGTAAACAAAAAGGACAAACAATTTGTTAACGCTGACCGCACACCCAATAAAATCAGATACCAAGACTAATTCTTTTTGAAGTCCTGACATTGAAGGAAAATTTGTTTATACTTCATTTTATGCAAAAATGACTAGCTCTATTAAACATTTTCTAAACCCTTTGTCCTGATTTCACTTCAATTGTATTCTGTATTACACAGGTGGCAGCTAGAAAGAAAAGGTCTAATCGACATAATCATTATCAGAAAAATACAGCAATCCTCAACAAAACAAATTCTTATGGATACAATTACTAACTTTATTTAAGCGACGTTTCAACCAGAGAACGCTGGTTGAAACGTCGCTTAAATAAAGTTAGTAATTGTATCCATAAGAATTTGTTTTATTGATCTAGCACCTTTACTAAATGCCATTTAAAGATTACAGCAATCCTAGTAATGTATCACTTTAAATCTTCTATCAGACAGTTATAGTTGGGTCTTCGTTTTATAGTAGAGTGGGTCTTCGTTTTACAGTTGGGTCTTCGTTTTTATACGCCCACATGAAATGGGGGGCGTATATTGTCGTCACCCACATCCGTCCGTCCGTCCGTCCGTCCGTCCGTCCGTCCGTCCGTCCACAATTGCTCGTAAACACTCTACACGGTGTAATTCTTGACGGATTTAGATGAAACTTAATATGAGTGTTTATGATCACGCAAGGATGAACCCTATTGAAAATCAGCGAAATCGGAAAAAAATTAGTATGAGTTTGTGCCCTTGTTCTTGAATGGCTCGTAAACACTCTACAACGTGCAATTCTTGACCGATTTTGATGAAACTTGGTGTGAGAGTATGTTATAACTCAAGGATAAACCCTATCGAAAATCAGCGAAATCGAAAAACATTTAGTATGAGTTATTGCCCTTGTTCTTGAAAACGCGTTCAATTTTAGCTTGTAAACATTCTTGAGAGAACAATTTTTAATGGATTTTAATGAAACTTGGCCTGAGTATTTGTTATCACCCAAGGATGAAGCCTATTGAAAACCAGTCAAATCGAAAAAAAATTAATATCAGTTATTGCCCTTGTTTTTGAAAACGCGTTCAATTTTTAGCTTGTAAACACTCTACAAAGCACAGTTATTGACCGATTTTGACGAAACTTGCTGAAATTGTTTAATATCACCCAAGAATGAACCCTTTTGAAAATAGCACATATCGAAATATATTTAATAGGAATTATTGCGTTTGTTCTATAAAATGTGTTGGATTTTTGCCTTGTAAACACTCTACAAGTCACAATTCTTGAGCGATTTTGACATAACTTGGCATGAGTATTTGTAATCACCTAAGGAAAATATTTAGTATCAGTTATTGCCCTTGTGTTTGAAAACGCGTTCAATTTTAGCTTGTAAGCACTCTAGAAAGAACAATTCTTAATGGATTTTGATATAACTTGGCTTGAGTATTTGTTTTTACCCAAGGATGAACCTTATTGAAAATCAAATAAATCGAAATATATTTAGTGTCAGTTATTACCCTTGTGTTTGAAAACAGGTTTAACTTTTTAATAAATACTCTAGAAGGTACAATTCATGACCAATGTTGACAAAACTCACTGAAATTGTTGGATATCGCAAGGGATGAGCCTAATTGAAAATTAAAATTATCAAAATATATCTAATATGAATTATTGCCCTTGTTCTTTTAAACGCGTTCGATTTTTGTCTCGTAAACACTCTACATGGCACAATTCTTGATGGATTTCGATGAAACTTGGTGTGAGAGTGTGTTATAACTCAAGGATGAACCCTATTGAAAAGCGAAATCGAAAAATTTTTTAGTATGAGTTACTGCCCCTGTTCTTGAAAACGCATTCAATTTTAGCTTGTAAACACTCTAGAAAGAACTATTCTTAATGGATTTTGATTAACTTTGGCTTGAGTATTTGTTTTTACCCAAGGATGAACTCTATTATAAATCAAATAAATAGAAATATATTTAGTGTCAGTTATAGCCCTTGTTCTTGAAAACGCGTTCAATTTTAGCTTGTAAACACTCTAGAAAGAACAATTTTTAATGGATTTTGATGTAACTTGGCTGGAGTATTTGTTGTCTCCCAAGGATGAACTCTATTGAAAATCGAAAAATATTTAGTACAAGTTATTGCCCTTGTTTTTGAAAACGCGTTCAATTTAACTCGTAAACACTCTAGAAAGAACAATTTTGAATGGATTTTGATGAAGCTTGGCTTTAGTATTTGTTTTCTCACAAGGATAAACCCTATTGAAAATCAGATAAATCGAAAAATATTTAGTGTCAGTTATTGGGCCTGTTTTCAAAATCGCTTTCAACTTTTGGCTTGTGAACACTCTAAACATTCATTTTTGACAAAACTCGCTGAAATTGTTTAATATCAACCAAGAATGAGCCTTATTAAGAATTAAAAATATCAAAATATTATTAAGGGTGAACCCTATTGCAAATCATAAAAATACCGAAAAATATTTAATGAGTTGAGTTAGGTACAATTCTTGACAGTTTTTAATGAAACTAGAGACCCTAGAAAAAAATATATGGTGGAAGGTAGAATATTTCATTCCACTTTTGTAACCTTACTGAAAAGTTTTTATTTGAAATAAATGCTGCCAGTGGGCGTATATTACCTTGCCTGGCAAGCTATCTTATAGTAGAGTGGGTCTTCGTTTTATAGTTGGGTCTTCGTTTTATAGTTGAGTGGGTCTTCGTTTTATAGTTGAGTGGGTCTTCATTTTATAGTTGAGTGGGTCTTCGTTTTATAGTTGGGTCTTCGTTTTATAGTTGAGTGGGTCTTCGTTTTATAGTTGGGTCTTCGTTTTATAGTTGAGTGGGTCTTCGTTTTATAGAGGTCTTCCATCTTCGGTCTTCGTTTTATAGACACCCCTTATGCTTTATTAAAATATTTCCATTTTTCTCTCATTTCATAAATTTAGTATGACATAAGCACTAATTCAAGATCCTCTATTTATCGCACAACTTTGTTAATAAATTCACTGCGAGTTTGTAGAAACAATATTTTTTGTATAAACAATATTAAGTTGTAACCGGCTTTCGTCTATAATAAGCCCCCCCCCCCCTCGTTAAGTACATGTATTTATTTGGAATAAATAATATTGAAAACCATAATAATTCAAATTTATAAAGAAAAAGATGCTTCACGCTATATACAATCAGTGAATATATTAAATATATATGTCAACGGATCTACTTCTGTTGATCATAATACACTGTAAATTAGTAACGATAATAATAAAAAAAAAAACTCCCGAGATATGGAGTCAAAACCGGCAGCTTATCAGGTTTTTTTGCAATACAATTTCAAATAAAGTAGGAAGTGTTGGTTTTCTTCAAATCTATGGCCTTAACTGCAAGCAATATCTGATATAAGTCTCAATATTTCGGACATTGATTTTTCCCAGTAACGTGTGCTAGAAGAGAATTGATTCCATTCGTTTCATAACAACATCAAGTTGATTCAATCATTCATTCATCCATCCATGTGCCAAGTATTATAATGAAATACGCCACCTTCATTTGTATTACTTAAAAATATGTAATACAATGTTGCGTCTGCTTCGTGATAAATAATCCGAGTAGCCGAACTTAAATTTAAGGATTTGATTTAAAAATCAATTCAAAGTTATTAGATTTAAAATTTATTAAATGATAAACGCAAAATTATCAATTTCTTACTTTTGGGAAGATAGAATGATAAACCTTTAAAACATTTTTTAACTTCGAGTATTCTTAATACAGCGTTTTTTTAATCCTTTGAAATAGATTTATTTGTATTAAAAAAAACCATTTTGTACAATAAAATAATGTAAACAATGCGATATACGGATTATCTGTTTTCTTCGGACCACAATAATGTTAAAATTATCTCCCTTTGACTACACGTCTATTGTATTTAGCATTTCACCACGTGCTAAAATGATAAAAATGGATGTACGTGATGTTCGTTTTGATAATAGTTTATTGAAAGGTCAGTTACATTTCTTAACTAATTTTTCGACTATTGTTTAATCAAATTTCTCGTCATGGATTTTCAAAGATATGACATTATTCAGTAATATTTTCAATTTAACAAAATCATTGCCCGAAACTTTCTTTTCCTTCGCGTGTTGATTTTTGTGAATCCGGGATTTTCAGAAACAGTAATCACAGCTTTCCTTCCACTGAGTCATAATGTATTCAATTTCGTTAAAAATTACATCTTATAGATCTTAATCCGAAACTTCTCTCATTCATTCACTCATTCATTCATTATTTTTAGGTAGAGGGGGGGGGGGGGAACTACTATCTCGTAGTTCCGGGAAAGCACGGGCCTAGGAATCAGACCTAATTTTTATTTCCTCGCACCGATCGGGATTCGAACCCACGGCACCTAGTCGCCTAGCAGACGACAGTCCAACTCGCTAACCACTGAGCCATTCACCACCCTAAAAAAGTGGTTTCAGAACTCAGTTTTAACGAGAAGTACTGTCGCCTACACGATTCAAATGAATGTTTTCTTACACCCGCTCGGGGAGACAGCCATATATCCTGGCACTGGCAGATTTAGATAGAGGGGGGGAAACTACTATCTCGTAGTTCCGGGAAAGCACGGGCCTAGGAATCAGACCTAATTTTTATTTCCTCGCACCGATCGGGATTCGAACCCACGGCACCTAGTCGCCTAGCAGACGACAGTCCAACTCGCTAACCACTGAGCCATTCACCACCCTAAAAAAGTGGTTTCAGAACTCAGTTTTAACGAGAAGTACTGTCGCCTACACGATTCAAATGAATGTTTTCTTACACCCGCTCGGGGAGACAGCCATATATCCTGGCACTGGCAGATTTAGATAGAGGGGGGGAAACTACTATCTCGTAGTTCCGGGAAAGCACGGGCCTAGGAATCAGACCTAATTTTTATTTCCTCGCACCGATCGGGATTCGAACCCACGGCACCTAGTCGCCTAGCAGACGACAGTCCAACTCGCTAACCACTGAGCCATTCACCACCCTAAAAAAGTGGTTTCAGAACTCTCGACAAGTCGCCAACTCGCGGTTAACAAATGGCCGCTATCGGCTTCCATACTATTCACTTTGTGACTTCTCTTCTCGATTAATTTTGCTCACAAGCCTCAATCATACCCGATCTCTATGGTGACTTAATATTAATTTGGACCAAATTGCGAAGTGTATATCGTGAAAAATAATTTTGCCATACCACGTCATTATTTCATTGCAGCCCAAAACATTCTAACACAAAATTGACCCCTGTAAAAAGAAATTTCCTAGACAAATTTTATGCCTTTTTTCAATTCGTCAGTTCATCTATCAATAATTATGCGAAGACAGTTACTCATTCAGATAATATAGGGATAGAAGAATAAAATTTAAAAGTCTCCTCAACCAGCTTTCCTGATAAGGATTTTATATCAGAAACACGTATGGAAATTGGAAATTCAATATTGTATTGTCATTTGAAATTCATGGTGTTGTAGTCATAATCTGATCGAAAATGTCGAGACGTAAGGAACCTTAAACCACAATTGTCGATAATGGTAATTTGAAAAAGAATAATTGTATCTGCAAGAAAAATGGTTTTATTTGTAATACAGACCTCACCTAATTGAAATGATATTTCAACACGAGTAAACTCTTGATGCAAACTTTACTATCTTATATAGTACGGCAAGTGTGTTCAATGAAATCGACATAACTGAATATCGTTAAAAACAGTTATGTGAAAGGTAAGCGAATTCATTCATCCATCTTGTTTAGTTCATTTATCCATGGAATGGAAAAATTGAATTATATCTTGTCATGGTCACCAGTATAGTAACCGTTACGTTATTGTCATTTGGCTTGATTGACATTGGCGATTGACGTTATAATTTGTGAACTTTAAATATTTCACGTCAGGCGGCTGAAATTTAGAATAATGCAAATGCAATTGCCCTTGGCCCACGTATTTCTATGTAAAGCCAATGGGTAATTATACATGTTCTGACCCAATTTGGACTTTAAAAAAAAAAAAAAAAAAAAAAAAAGTTCGCGGAATCCACTTCTATGCACTTTGGGGGAGACTTATGGA
>JAUJPP010000174.1:0-13748 GCA_030562195.1 Nipponacmea schrenckii
GAGGTCTTTTGTTTTTCGTCTTTCTTCGTTTTTATTTCGTGTCTTTGATTTATGTCTTTTGTCAATTAAGTCGTTATTGTTTGTTTTGTTGGATTAGATCTGTTTATTGTAACTACCTTAAGGGGGTTGACAACCTTATCGTTCGAGGTGTATTTCAATCAAGAAACGTATTAAGTTGATATCCATTCTATTTGGCATTAAAAGAAACTCATCTAGTAAAAAATTTAGCTCCATCGCTTCAGTAGTTTGTCAGAAATCGGTCCGTAAAGATAATCTATTTATAGAACAAAATGGGGTAATCCTCTATGTAGACGTACAAATTACGTTGACAGTTGACATTTTTGAGTACTACGTCATCAGCTAAATAAACCTTTTCTACGTTCGTCCAATGACATTGCGTTTGTCGATCAGATTTGCATTGGGGGAATCCAGAAGTCACGTGATTTCCCATAAATCTTTACGTCACATGTAAACAGAGAAAGTTTATGATTGGTGGGTAGGGGTGTTTTAACATGTGCTAAACCATTGTTTTAGCACTCTAATTGTGTGGTTATCGGTTCATATCGATGCCTAAAAGGTGCTTAAAGATTTCTAGTGCATGAAAGACAATCTTTTAACAACATGATCGTTAATTAGGTAAGGTTTACATGTGTTTGCAAAATGTTGAAAAAAACGGCCATTTTTTTAAAAGCATATCTCGCTTACAATTTATCCGATTTTTACAAACTTTGGCTTCAGCTAAAGCGTACGATGTCCTCTATTACTTTACGTTGGCTTTTTTTTTATAAAATGAATAGTTTTTTAAAAATTAAATTTTTCGTAAATGCACTCGCAAAATTTTGATTTCTATCAATATCTTCAAAACAAAACAAAATTTTCCAAAAAGCCAACGTAATTTTGTAGAGATACATGTAGACTTGCGTTGTACAAAAAATCTCAACCTTCTATATTAAATAGTCTAGTAGATATGCTAATTTTAAGGGAATAATTGACGTTTTTTTCGTTCACCCTTTCATACCCTATTTCTCAAAGTTGAAATGTCATTAAGAAATAAATTTTATATTTTTGGATAGCTGAAAGTCCAATCTTTCCATTGATACTTAAATATTTCAGATAGGTGGAAAAGAAGTGGTTGAAGTCTATATTTTGTACAAAGGTTTAGGGTTGTCAACCCCCTTAATACAGTTATTCTGATATAAAGAGACTTGTTATTAAAGAAGAAAGAAAACATTAGAATAGGAAAATATTACAAGATTACAACTTAAGTTAATAGATAAGGACCCGTTCTACTATCTAGTCCTTTGTATGGATCTTTCCCGAATTACCCGTACCCATTTACAACTGGGTCGACTGGAATAACGCGTAAAGATGACTTATTCAAATTTATCGGACTTTGAAAACCCATGTTAAGAACCAACGCACTAATCGACTGTAGTAGTCCGCTCCGCTCCGAGCTACCGGATATCTGTAAGTTCTATTACTACTATTTGCCCACCCGCCCTCCCTTTTAAATAACCAAAAAATGTCTTTTATAAACATTCACTCCCCTACAACTTATTTCGGATCAGGAGACATTCAAAAATCTCTAACTAAACTTCCCGGTTTTCCATGGGCTAAATATAAAGATGAGAAACATCTTCCAGGTCATAAGGGCGAATACAGTTTGTAAATAATATTCACTCAAAGGGAGAACATATCTTAAATAATGACTTCTTTTGTCCTGTCTTTCTTTGTTCGCAGTAGTTTGAATTTCCACCTGTTGCCTCATTGAATTCATTTTGAAGTGGGACGAGTTAATGTACAGTTTATTTTCTAGTATTAGGTCTACTCTCGTTTTAATATTCTTTGGACAAGAGATAACAAAATTATATTTGACTATAATCCAATCCAGGTATGTAATATCTATATTTAATTTTAACAGTATTATTATTGCCTAAATCGATAACTTTTAAACTAAAACTGCTTTAACTGCTATTATAGATTTTATAGCTATATATCCAACACTTGTTAAATATGTCGGTTAGTTTACAATACCATAAGGTGACTCGGTTTCTAACTACCTCCGAGTTTCCACGGTTATCCAAAACAGTTTAAGATTCTGTTTAGAACGGTGAGTGTGTAAAATATTTAGTGAAATATTTTTAAATTTTTAAAATTTTCCCGGTTACGTGGTAAATATTCACAGATGTGACAATCAATAATAATACAGTATAATGGTACACGTGTTTGATCGATCAATAGAAGTTAATTACCTGTGAAACTTCCTACCTGCGCATTTATACCTAACAACATAACAACAGTTGGTAACTAAGGACCCGTACTATAGTACGCTTTTCGATCATGCGCAGTCGACTAGTAACTGAATAACAACATCCGTAACTAAGGACCCGTACTATAGTACGCTTTTCGTTCATGCGCAGTTGAGAAAACAATTAATAACTATTTATGATAATGTGTTTGTAAATAGAGTATTGATTATGAAAACAATTTGTATAGAATTTATTTATACTTGTAATATTATTATTAATTATTGATTTTATAATAAAATTCTTTTGTTTGTATTTCTTTTATCAAATCTACCATATTAAAAATATGGGATTGATTTTAAAGCATGAAAAGGAAAAGTTCAATTACACTGGCGATGGTTTCGTCTCTGGATTGATGTCTCTTATACCAAAGGTTACATCCTTTGTAACTAAAAACAAAGACCTTATATCCTCGGGGGCAAAAGCGATTTCATCAGTCGGGCAGGCAGCGAGTTCAATTAGCAAATCTGTCCAACAAAAAATGAATTAGATGAATTGCGCAAAATAAGAGAACTCAGAAAAAAAGCGAAACAAGGCCAAGGATTTAAGGTGTTGGGATAAGGCCTAAATCCTGTTATGTAAAAATGGCAAAACTAGACCCGATCTTTCAACTTTATGAACCAATAGAATATACATTCAATAAGAAAAAAGAAGACTACATATTATATCTCCAACTGTTGGGTCCAAATCTCAGATTAATGACGGAGGTAGAGTCACATTTGAAATCAATTCGTTGTCCAATTGGTTACTTCTTTCCGACGCTTACTTGCGCTGTGATTTCAAAATTAAAGATGGGGCCCTAAATCAAAATCGTTTTCCCCAACAGATGGTAACATTGGAGAACAATTTCTTCCCCTCTTTATTTAGCGAAATGGTTTTAGAAGCCGGTTCAAATATAATTGAAACAATCAAACACCCAGGTGAGTTCGACACAATGCTTAAAACTCTTCTGTATCCAAAAAATTATACAACGGCATCGGGTTGGATGCCAGACACGGGAGATGGGGAAATACAATCTCAAGAAGAAAATGTAGCAGCAGACGCCAACCTGGCGGCAGTTAGAACTAGTGTTAACAATTTGATCAATATCACCAAATTTCAAAATAAGAAGGTTATAAACAGAAGGTCGATTTTACAATAAACCTATTGACAGAAATAGCTGGGTTCGTACATAAACTGGGAAATTTTTATCCCCTCTTTGGATTACTTGAGCACAGGAAAGTGTACATTGGTCTACCCTTCAAAATCCATCTTCAAAGATTAATAAATAACGATAGAATATTTTTTGGAGAAAACAATTCAAATGCTAAATTAGAAATAACCGAATCCAATTATACGTGCCAGTAATAACCCCAACAATCGAAGTAGAAACAAGACTTCTTAGTAGTTTGAAAAAAGATATTGAAATAGCATTTTTAAGAAGAAATACGATTGGATCGATAACAATCACAGGGGAGAATTTCACATGGCAAGTGACAAATACCACAAAACCAGCAAGATATTTAATACTTGGTTTCAAAAATCTTCCAGATTCACAAACGAACAACAACAACCTTTTTAAAGTAACTGGTGACAACTTTGGAGATCCTAAAATAAAAAGGGTTCAAGTAAGATTAAACAATGAAAATTATCCAAATCAACCCTTAAAAATAAATCCTGATACGAAGGACTTTAATGAGTTGTATAGAAACTATAAGCTTATGAGCGAATTATTTGGAAATGTACCACAGTTTAATTATTTCGATTTTATTTTAAATTATCCTATATTTTGTTTTGATCTCTCTGCTCATAAAGAAGATTTGTTTAAAACAGGCGTACAGTTGTCTGTATACATTGAAAAAACAGCAGGAGATATGGTAGGGTATTGTCTCTTGTTAGAGGAATCTCGTCATATCATAAATATAATGGATAGAAAGATGAATAGAATTGAATAAATTTCTAACTTTAAAAAGTTTAAGAAGTTTTAGTCGCTAAAATATTAGAATCAATCGAAAAAGGGAAACCAAAAACAATTACTTATAATGGTATAAAGATACATATTTCACAATCGGTGATTAACAAACTAAAAAATCATAAAGTACTGGACAATATTAATTATAATGAAACAGACAAGCAAGCTAAAGAAGGTGGGTTTCTATTTCTTCTCCCATTAATTTTCGGTGGATTAGCAGCTGCAGGTGCTGTTGCCGGGGGTGCGAGTGGTAAAGCTTCAGCGGTAAATAAGAAAAAAGCAGAAGACGCTGCAAACAGAGAAAAACGTAGACATAATTTAGAAATGAAAAAATTTGCCAAAGGTTCGGGAATCAAGGATATCTTAGCAAGCGTTAAACAATTCAATCACGCAACCAAGAAAACAGTAAAAGAAGGTTTGTCTAAATTAATTGATCAAATCGATACAGGTGAAAAAGTGAAAAAGACAAGATGGCGGACAGTGTAGACATGGTTTAATTTGCTCCAGGAGTTAACCAAGCGAGACGGATTTAACACAAGGATTTGTTGGAAAGATATAAGTGCAATCCCCTTTTGGGTACTTAAAATATGCCAAAAGGTAGGAAGAATAAGGTTCAAAAGAGGAAGGAACGAGAATTTTCTAGTGATGACTCTGAAGTTCTTGCAAGAAACTCTGAAGGCCGAGTCTTTTTCGGTGATAACGTTGCCTCGCGTCCCAAATATATGCAATGCCATGGCAAGCCTTAACCAAAACCCTTTGGATATAGATGTAAATCAATATTCACCAATCAACTCAAGGGTACATCACACAGTTGGGCAATCGGGAGATAAAGATGAATCTATTGGAGATTTACTGTCTCAGATCCATAGTAAAGTACACGAAAGAAGCACCGATAAGCATCTAAGTGAATCGCTGCTGCATATTTCTAGCAAAATCACCGAAATTAATACGCGCCTGAAAAGAGTGGAAGATAGTGGCCTCAAACAAAATGATATTACATCTTTGAATGATAAAATAGATAAATTTCTTGAGGGGCAACAAATTTTGATATCAAAAGTAGGTGACATTGAAAGTGACTTGAATTGTGTGAACAGCAGAGTGAATGGTATTGAGAAATGTAATCAAGATTTGGCTCAACGTATTGACATCTTTACAAAAAAGTGCAATGAAAACCATTTAGCTATAAATAGCCAGAACAGTGAGCTTAATGATCTTAAACGAAGTGGCGTGACAACTACTCCCGACCCTGAATTGAAACATAGAGTGAGTTGTATTGAAAAAGACACTGAACAGATTAACAAGGACGTTCTTGATCTACGATGTCGGTCTATGAAATACAATTTGATATTTCAAGGATACCTGAAAGCACTGATGAAGATTCTGAGGATATAATAAGACAGTTCTTATATTACGAACTTGAAATCGATAACAGAGTGGCACTTGGAAACGTCCATCGTTTTGGAAAACGCATTACTGGAAAACATCGTCCCATTATAGCCAGATTTATTTACAACAAGGACCTTGAGTTGGTGAAAGGAAGAGCTTGGAAACTATATAACAAACCTTATGGTATCAGCCCACAATTTCCATCTGTGATTGAAGAGAAAAGGAAAGAACTATATCCAGTTATGAAGAGGTTTAAAAGACATGGCAACAAGACAGTACTATACAGGGAAAAGCTGTACATTAATGGAGAACTCTATATACCGGGTAAAGATGATTTTTTTTTCAAAATAAAAGAGACGCCCCAAATACCCATTCGCAAATCCGAAATAGGAATAACTCTCAACGAAGCATTAGGCCACCGTACCTAGGAACCCCTACACGTATGTCCCCGGTTGTGGAAACGGTTAGCATGGAATAGACATAAAGGAGAGTGAGATTAAAGTGACAGCATGGAATGTTGGAAAAGGTCTGTGCAAGAAGATCAAAGAAGACTGTTTTTGTAATATTATTTGTAAATATGATATTATTTTTCTATTTGAATGTTGGATACAGTGTGGGGATGAAATTGATATAGAACATTATGTAACATACGCATTTCCAAGAAAACACACTGTTGGTGGAGGGTTAGTTATTTACATTCTGAGATCAATGTCTGATTCCTGTCGCATAGTCCATAATGTTCTTGATACAATTATCGTACTGCAAATTAAATCTGACGAGACATGTTACTATATCATTGGGTGTTATATACCGCCATACAAAAGTGTATTTTATGATGTCCATGATGTTGAGCTTTTTCTTATTTTGCAAGAATTAACATTGAAATATAAAGAAATGGGTATTGTCATTGTTATAGGCGACCTGAACGCAAGAACTGCTAATAAAGACGACTATATTAGGGACGACATATTACCTAAACAAATAACATCAAAATTGTCGCTATATATAATTATGAACCTGATATTCCAATGCTCATGGAACGTCAGAATATGGATCTAAAACGAATACATTTGGAAATCTGTTACTAAACCTATGCAAGGAAACGTCATTAAGAATTTATAATGGTCGAACTGACAGAACTTAGCTGGTAGTCTCACATTTCAAAATGACAGGGGCTCAAGTCTCATCGACTATCTTTTAATCGAATTTAAACATTTCGAAATTATCAATGCTTTTACTTCGGGCGAATTTAATGAATACTCCGATCACAGTCCAGTTGATTTTAATATTTATTGTAGAACAAATAATAGGGAAGTTACAGACCAGGTTATGAATGAATCCAATGTACGTTCTATTATTAAAACAGAATGGTGCGAAAATAATACAAATAATATACGTTTAAATATCTTGTCTCATGAAAACGAGCTGTTAAATATTTGTTCATTGAATGGATTAGACCAAAATAAAATCGATTTATGTGTAGAAAAATTCTCTAAACTTATTACAAAGATAGTTTCTGGTTGTTCTGAGATTACTACATTTCGCAAAAGAGTCTCTAATCAAAATAATAAAAGCAAAATTTCAGTGGATAAACCATGGTTCACTAATGAATGTCGTGTCCTTTATCGAAACTACAAACATGACTTAAAAAAGTTTAATAAACATAAATCAAAAGAGAACAAAGCGGTGCTAATCCAATCAAAATACAAATATAAGAAATTTGAACGTAAATTAAAAACTATTTATATGCATAAGCAAGGTAACTTGTTAAATGATATTAGGATGACAAACCCTAAAACTTTTTATAAACTATTCAATAAACGGAAATCTATTATTAGTTCTGATTTAACTATACAAGACTTTTTTACGCACTTTAAAGATCTATCTTCTAAAACATCCTGCTATTAACCAGGAGGTAGAAACAGCATTGTATAATTTTGATAACAAAAAGGCAATTAGTGTTAGTGAATTAGATGATCTGATTACAGAAGATGAAATTCTTCAATGTTAAAAAATCTTAAATTAAACAAAGCATTTGCAAATGATAATATAACAAATGAAATACTGATAAACTGTAAGTCTGAGTTAATAACTTATTTAAGTATTATATTTAATAATGTTCTGAATTCGGGTTGTTTCCCATCAGCGTGGGCACTAGGCAATATTGTGCCGATCTTCAAAAAGGGGGATCCTAAGAATACAAATAACTATAGAGGAATTACTATTGTTTCATGTCTGGGAAAATTTTTTTCCTCGATAATAAACAATAGATTAGTGAAATTTGACAAAGCGCACGAAATCATTTCTGATGCTCAATTTGGCTTTAGAAAAACCTCTCCACAATTGATGCCATTTTATCCTTCAGTCTCTAGTCAATAGAACTCTGAAAAATAAAAAAAAATTGTATGCCTGTTTTGTCGACTATTCAAAATGTTTCGATTTGATAAACAGATTAAACCTATGGTATAAACTTATTCAACAAGGTATCAATGGGAAAACTTTAACGATAATCCGTTCACTTTGAGAAAGTTAAATGCCGAGTTAAAGTGCACGGAGAAGTATCAGAAATCTTTGACTGCTTAAATGGTTTATTTCAAGGTGAAGTTTTATCACCACTATTATTTTCGTTTTATGTGAATGACATAGAACAACATTTGAATAATGATAATTGTAAATGTTTAAGAATCCACGATATATTTTTATTTTTACTCATGTACGCAGATGATAAGGTTTTGTTATCTGAGTCACCAGAAGATTTACAACATTTGCTAAATTCATTGTATAGATATACTGATAAGTGGGATATGAAAGTTAATATCGCAAAAACTAAGGTTATGATCTTTAGAAATGGTGGTAAGCTAAGGGGAAATGAACATGGTATTTTAATGATATAAAACTTGACGTAGTCAGTCAATTTAATTATCTTGGAGTTTTGTTTAATTTTAACGGGAAATTTCTTAAGACGCAACAACACATAGCTGACCAGGGTAGAAAAGCATTAGGGGCTACTACGAAAGTATGCAAAGAAAACTATTTTAACATAGAAACCAGGTTTTCAGTTTTTGATTCATATATATCAAGTATTTTAAATTATGGTGCAGAAGTATGGGGATCTCACGCCTAAAGACATTGAAAAATTACATTTAAACTTTTTAAAAAGAACAATTGATACCAGAATCAGTACCAACTCTAGTATGATTTATTATGAAACGGGGCGATATCCCCTTTTGATCATAAGAAAATTAAGAATATTTAAGTATTGGACAAAGCTTTTGCATGCGGAAAATAAAATCTTACAAAACTGTTATACTGAAATGATAAAAAATAATGACTGCTGGATTATAAGCGTAAAATCAGAATTATATAAGATAGGCCTTGGTTCTATTTGGGAAAACCCTTTTACTCCTTCAACTAAAATAAATTATTGCAGGATTAAGTTTAGAATTTTTGATATTTTTAGACAAAAAACATATACTGATATTTGTATCTCCAGTAAAGGTTTTATTTTCCAACATTTGATTTTAAACAAATTCCAACTCCAATCTTATTTCAGTAAGAATATTTTAAACAAATATCGTCGTGAAATTACTCGTTTTAGATTATCTAGTCATGACCTAAACATTGAGAAGGGTCGTTACTCGAATATTGAAAAAGAATATAGACTATGTCTCTGCTGTAGTAAAAATGAAGTCGAGGACGAATTCCATTTTCTTTTTATATGCCCACTTTATATTGATTTACGGACAAACCTTTTTAAAAAATACTTTCGTATCAGACCAAGCATGTACAAGCTGATCCAATTTTTGTCGAGTGAAAACACTTCTGAACTAAAAAGTCTTGGTAAATATATATATTTAGCAATTAAAAGAAGAAAAGACTACCTTAAATCAATTTTAAAATAATTATTATATTTATAATCTCAACATTTTTCAGTTTGGTATATTATGTATATTCTTATCTTTCCTAGCTATGTTGTTTTCAATTTAATTGGTCCTTATATACCAACATACCTATATTCATATTTTGTTCCATATTTGTATTTCGCTCTCCTTTCTTTGTATATCATACTTTTCTGTACATTTGTGTATTATGTATATATTCTGTATATGTCTGATGAACCAGTGGTTCAAAGAAATAAAGAATTGAATTGAATTGAAACTGAGATTAAAAAAGAAGGAGAGGGATTAGTACTTAAACACATTCGCAGTGGTGATGGTTTATTTCTTTCAAAATATAAAGGAGAAGGTTTTGTATTAAATCCTCATTAAAAAAAATGGCTACAAAATTTAAACATTCAGATATGTTTCCACAAAATCCAATGTTAATGTGTATTGTTGGTCAATCAGGATCAGGAAAAACTCACCTCTTATTTAAGATGTTGACAACACCCAAATTATTAAAGTCTTTAAAGTCTTTAAATGGCATTTAGCAATTGTGAGTACGATATATATGCACAGCTTTATGGAACAACAATCACTGGTTAAAGTTTATGCTACGTTTCGGCGTGTTTCCCCCGCCGTCCTCAGGCACAGAATGACAAGACATGATAGGCAACGATATATATACAATTGTACTTATTATTAAAATAACACAAGAGATAAAATATTTTATTATTGCAACTACATTAATGTTAAAAGGTAAGATAAAAAGGAAAATTCTTAAAATAACATACAATTCTGATTCAATTAAGAGGGGTTATAATTAAAATAACACAAGAGATAAAATGTTTTATTATTGCAAATTATACCCAAATTATTAGATTTTAATTCCCTTTACATTTATACATCAACTCCAGATCAATTATATTATCAATTTCTGAAAGCCTTAGAATATTTACAAAAAGAAGACATACAGCAAATATTTCGAGTTTATGAACAGGATGAAAATCTTCAAAATGATAAAACTCCTGAAGACTTTATAAATTATTGGATAAAAGAAAACAACCTTTCATTAACACCTACTGATATTCAAGTTGTACTAACCAAGAACGTGAACGATTTAGATTTGTCTAATATCGATAAGAAAAGGAAAAACCTGATCATTTTCGATGACTGTGTAGCACAATCAAACCAAACAGTTCAACAAGAATTCTTTACTAAAGGAAGACATCACAATTGTCATTGTATATATCAATCATCGCAAATGGGAATGGAGGAGAGTTTATCAACTTTATTTAAGCCTCTATTAAAACAACAAGAAAATACTCCACCTCCTGCTATAGAAAATGCCCTACCTCCTGCTATAGAAAATGTCCCAGAAAATGAATTTATAATAAAGTCACTTGATGATATAAAACGATATTTTTCAAATCCTGAGCCAACATTACCAAAGTCTATTAAACCAGTTGTGGATGATTATGGGTTATTATTCAATGGTTATCGAATATTGTTCGATCATCGTTACCCTCAATTCAAGATAGATAAAACCTTTATATATAAATTAACACACGGAATAATAGATTTGATGAACGGAGGGGATATTGCCATTGCCAATTACACTGATTTAATCGAATATTATAAAATCCTAATTGATACTAAAAAGACAGGAGCCATAACAAACAGAATGAAAGAAGTTGAGCTACATATCAAAGCCATGAATGAAGTTGATGAATCGGATGAATATTGGGAAGAAAATCCAATCATAGATGAAATAGATGAATTCAATAATTTGATATCTGGAGAAGGAATAACTTTTTTATCAGATGATCCCGAACAATTACTTAACAGACTTAATGTAATTATTGAAGCAATGAAACATGGACACCAATCTGATTCAAATGAAATCCACGCTATTTTAAAAAGATTATTAGAAAAGGGAATTATAAATAAAGACGATTATATTAATGTTTTAAAAAATGGATGAGGAGTTTTTCATAATAACATCTAAGTCCTCGAAAATAAGATTAACCCTAGATTATGAATGTGAACTCGATCCAAATAAAAACTATAAGTTAGGACTAAAATATTTTTCAGTTTACAATTCAATAAGAAATGTTAGTGAACAGAATAACCAATTGAAAATTTCTAAAGACAATGGGAGATCATTTAAATTATTAACATTATTACCAGGAAGTTATGAATATGTTTCCATTAACGAATTTATATCTCAATTTGTTGGAAGTCATAAGGACAAACCAAATATTGAATTCGAAGGTAATTTAAATCTGAACAAAATAAAACTAAATCTAAAGACAAACATCAAGTAGATTTCAATGTAGAAAACTCAATAAATGAATTATTAGGTTTTGAAAAGAAATTGTATACCAAATCTACACTTGCTCCTTATAAAGCAAATATTGAAAACGACATCGATATTATCAATGTTCATTGTAATTTGGTTGATGGTGGATTTTTCAATAAAAGCAAACAACAAATCATTTTCAGTATTCCAACGTTTACAGTACCAATCGGTTATAGAATAATAGAAAAACCGTTTCAAACAACATATCTTCCAATAAATACCAAAGGTATTAAAGATATCAATTTAGATATAAAAGATGGACGTGGAAGGTATTTAGATTTTGGCGAGGAAGAAATATGTATTCAATTACACGTTTCCTCATCTTCATCTAAAATTATATAATCGTAATCATCGAATTCAAAGTTTTCAACCATATTAACTTCATCTTTATTATTTTAAGGATACATTTCTGTTTGGTGGATTTCTTTTAATCAAATTCAAATTATGTTTGAATACTTTCTTTTGTTTATCTTTCGGAATTACCACACCGTCTGTAAAACTTTTTTTCCAAGGTTTATCGAATTCATTTTCAATATCTTTTCCATTGGCTAATTGTAAATAATCTTCCACACTCAACTTTGATTTTGTATATCCTTTAAAAGTTTTCTTTTCCACTAATTCTCCATTAGAAGTTAGGATGATATTGTATTTTACTTTTGGAGCTAAATATAAACCAAATATTATACCACCATCTCCATAATCATTCTTTCCTTTTCCATATTCCGTTTCAGAAGTTAATCCAGCTTTTTCTAAAATATCCCAATTCCTATCTGATATGTATAAGCTATCGGTATCAGTATAATATATTTCTGGTTTTTAAAACCATCAATAACATGAATAAAATTATTCATTATTCGTTTGCTATGTGATAAGATGAATGAACCCAAGTGACTCGGAGTTAATCTTGTTGTTTTTGTTGGTTTGATAATTTCAGGTTGTTCCTTTTCTTTTTCCACTATATATTGTTGTTCATTTACTTTTCATAACTTTTTATATTTGAATCAAAATTTGCTTTTAGAGTTTCTTCAGACCATAAATGAAATTCTGTATGTATATCTTTCTGAACAGTTTTTCCGTACAAAGAATTACCCAGTAATTTCATACAGTCGCTGCCAACTAAATTTCCCTGTTGTTTATATTTGTTTCTTTCTTCCTTTAAAGTTAAAACATAGTCTTTAAAAGGAGGTGTTTTGAAATTTTCTTCATAGACTATCCCATCTAATATTTTGATAATGTTTCCACCAGCTCGAACAATTTCCTGTATGTCAACGGAAGTGAGAACGTCATTACAAAAACCATTTCTAAATCGTATCTTATCACCAGATTTTGTTTCAGGTTTATTATCCTCTATAACAGTTTAAGTTATTTTGTCTTTGGTTGGTATTGGTTGAAAAAACATATTTTTGGATACTCAAACCAAACAGATAAAATAGCACACCTTGGTCTAAATTGTTGTTCATTGAAAAGCTTTACAAATTCTGCCTTTTCAGATCTTTTATAGCTCTTCTGATTCAGCTTTTGGGTATTCACCATCACACATAGCAGAGGCATAAAGACCGTTAGCGTCAAATGCCATTAATTTAGAACAAGAGATTTTCTTCAACTCTTCGTTAAAATCTTTAGAAGACTGTTGGTATTTTTTGAATAACTCAATTATATCAGAATCAGTTGTATTTAAATGATGTTGTAGTACTTTACAAATTTCATCTAATTTATCCGATTTGAATTTTATTATGTTTGCAGAAACTCTACCTCCTTTTACAGAACGTCTGACATAATGTCTGATGAATGGATCTACGTGAGAATATACTTTTTCTCCTTTATACAGATGATACCAACCTTTAAGAGATAAGCGGAGCTGTTAA